>CANXYI011205645.1:0-11586 GCA_948208565.1 Hura crepitans
TAGGGGAAGTTGCTAAACTTGACTATATGGGCTAATGGTTTGGTTTGAGAAGGCTTTATGGTTCCTACAAGAGAGGGTCTCTTCTAATAGGTCTTTCCAATCAAGGATAATAATGACCAGTTAGTTTAGCATTTTGTATACCTAAAGGCATGAGGCTTATAAGTGATGGATATGCTAGTAATCATTTATTCTTGAATGAAAAATGGGTTCATGGTTCATAACACCATCTAAGGTGAAAAGGGACACAATTTTTTAGAATGAAATGCATGGGACAAATAAAAATTAGAATTTTAGAAGGTATATTATATAGGCACTTTTAGATTGAATTTTTCATCCTTAGTGGAGTTGCTACTATAGATTTATTGTACTTCACTAGGGACGAGAATGATTAGTGTTTGGAGTCACCACCTGGCTTTACACTAGGACCATTAATCTTTTGCCTAGAAAGGGTTCATAATAAGATCTTATTTATGCCCCGATAATATATCTTCCTTTATTTTATAACATTTATTAATCCCATATCATTGAAGCAAGTATTTAATTAAAGCATTTATGTCACCTTTTCACTTAGAGAAAATAAATTGTACTATTGAAATATATAACAAGCATTAGTGTGTATTACCATCTAGAAAATTGGGTCATTTATTAGTGGTTATTTAACCTGACAATTACTTGTAATTCTATAGGAATCAGTAGCAACAGTCGAAATTCCATCTTTAGGAGATTAGCCTTTGTTAAAATATATTTTTCATGTGACTTTCATTAAAGAAAACTCAAAACCATTTTATTATGAAAACACCAATTAATTAGGTAGAAAACCATTTGATGTGAAGTTAGGCATTTTAGTGTGTAAAAATTGTTATTAATCTACCTATTACAACCCAAATAATCAATAGAAATAAAAGGTAAAAAATAAAATTAGATAATACAAGACATATAATTGGTTTCGCCTTCACATTATTAGGTCCCTGCGGACTCATTATGGCTCTGGTATATATCTATGTGGACTATTACATGTAGGAATGGCTAGGTTTGTTTAGACCTCCTATTCAGCTAGAATTATCACTTGTTCACAACTCCAAGAAAAGGTCAATTGTAACACCCCCTATTGGATTCCCAAAGAAACCCAATAAGCGGTGCACTTCTCACCAGGTCATGCATCTTAAAATTTCTCCCATGTTCATTCATTTAACTCTTACTCATATTGTACTAGAGAACTATACCTGATTCCAAAATCATTTAGGTCAGTTCTTATAATTAATTTTAGTTTATATGATCATATTTTAGCTATTATAAAAAAAATCTAACTCAATCCGATATCATCTAAAAATCTAGCAGTATAGCGGCTACCCTAGTCACTATCCAAAAATTCAAATTCCACATGTACATGCTTCAATATTATATATCACCTTTCCCGGACCCTTTTGGTCCCCTAGTTATCATCCTATCCATATTGTCTATCACACACCAATCATAGGCCTCAGGCTACACTAAAACATATAGAGCCTCAGGCTCACAAACACACAACACAAAGCACACATACATAAGAGAAATCATCTCTTGGTTAATTAAAGCATGGTCTGATATATACAAAAACTACCCTAAGCCCTTTTATATACATCACACCCATTTTCCCCACCTAAGTACATAGAGTGCCAAATCTACTCTATATACATGATCCATCTTCTCCATGTGACCTCTAAACTCTGTTCCATGCTTTATGAGGCGATGTCCTTATTTTGGGTACCTGCGCACCAAAATAGGTAGCTAAGTATAAAAATACTCAGTGGTGAATTCAATTATTAAAACCATGTCCAATAGTTAATTCATGCATAAAAACCCTATTTTACCATGTATTAATGGCCTAAGTTTCATTTAAAGTGTTATCATGTAAAATTACCATTTTACCCCTAGGGTGTTTTTGTCTGTGGTTATCTAATTACTTATCACAAGTTATGTAATTTATGTACTTGGTCATTATCAACCATTTAATGCTAAAAACTATACCATGTTAGGCCTTTATTTATTACCAACGAAAAATTACTAAAATACCCCTAAGGTATTTATATGTCATGAAATAACCTTTTTGGCTCATGTAAATTATTCAAAGTAGTTATTAACATTCATGGCATGTATACTTTACATTAATCACTCTATTTAAACACGTAGGTGTAAAATGACCAAAATGCGCCTAGGGTGTAATTCATCAATGCTCATAAAATATGATCCAATCATGCTTTTTTTTTTTTTATCTCTATGACTATTAATTATTCACTTGATTTAATTCACTGGCCCAACAAGGAGATGACACTTAAAAACACTAGATCTAGAGGGAAAATTAATTAGTGCAGTGGCCCCTATTTTAGACCTATGTCGCTGCACCAACATGTGTGCCATAATGGAGATCAGCCCGTAATCTCTCCAAACATAATTAAATAATAAATGTGTGACATAATGGAGATCAGCCCATAGGCCTCCCCAGCCATAAATAGAAATCTTCAGAAATATGACATATTAGAGATCAACTCGTAGGCCTCCCTAGCCTCCAATAAGATTTACTATTTGATCATTAAACAACTAGCAACTATAAAACCCTAAGTTGTCCAGTCAACCCATCTAGTGGGTGTCTAACTAATGGGCCAAGTAGCTCATTTTAAGTCCATTCATTAACCAAAAGTGTTCTTATAATATTTAAGTTGTAATAATAGACAGTTATAAATTTTATCACACTATTTATTTTTTAGCTAGTATGGTACGGCTACATTTTGGCTCTATCGAGTAAAAATCCCAAAATAATATTAAGTCCTATTGTTACCAATATTCAATGTTTAATATGTTATAATTTATAATAGCATTAGTTCTCAAGAAACTAACACATTCTGTCCAGTGACATTTTTGGTTTAGGTAATGGTTAATTGGATAGTTACATGTCATTTTAACCACTTTTCAGGACACAGTTTTGAGACTGTTTTAAGACTATTTTAACTCCAATTATAGCATAGTTTTCAACATCTTATTAAGTACATTCATAGACCCAAAGCCAAACATAACTAGGCCACTTCCAAGGCCAAACAATAGGCATAATTGCTATCATACACAATCATAAACACTAGCCTTCAAAGGCATACAAATAAGCATGGTTCTGTTTATAGCCCATAACCCTTATGGGCAAAATTTTAAGCCACTTTTTATACATAATTGCTAATTTAGTTTTAAGTCATTTTCAACTTGATTTTCATGCCATTACTAAAATAGATTTCATGCCCCTTTTAAATGTATTCACTACCTATGTACATGCCAACAATAATTCAATTACTCATGCATTCAAGCTCAAGTTTAGTGTACATAACATAGTTCACTCATCATCTCATTTTCCACGTGTTAACTTTTGTGTGAAACTAATCTAAGGCCTTAATCATGCATTTGCCTAGTGTTCATTTTGCAATTATCCATTAATCAACAACATAGTCACACTTACATGCATTGCTTGATCATTTAATGCCATTCAAGTAGCCATAAGCTTGCCATATGCCTCAGTCACCACTAATTTTCCATACTTTCATGGACAATTCAAGTCATATCATACCAAGCCAATTACTCATGCATTATAGGTCTAAGGCATATGCAATTTCTAGCCTTGAATACTACTTAAGACCACACTAAACAAGCTACACACCTTCACACACATGCATTCTTTCATACATTTACACACAATGCCATTTACTTTCAATACCACCATGATTAACATAAATTTCAAGTATCTAAAACACACTTTAACATACCTCAATTCATGCACCCATCTCGGCTAAACTAAGCTTTGAGATTAGAATTAATCCTTTCTATCAATTACTTACACAATCCTCATTCCCTCAAACCATGTACAATGATTCATCCAAAAGTCACCTATCCAAGCTATTTTATTGCCACAAACCATTCTTAAACTCAAGATTATCTACTGGAATTTAGAGGCATGAATTGAATGAAGGAATTCACTTACCTTTTTCACTTTAGGATGCAATCAGCACCACTCTAAGGCTATCAACTTTAATTCTAGCCCCACGATGACTTTCTCCCTTACTCTTTAAGTCCTTCCTTATCCCAATTCACCTCAAACACAAAGAACATACAACCACCTAGATGTTAGGCACCATAAGGAACCATTTCCAACCTAGAAAATTCAAGAAAACTCAAAGAAAGGCCATGAAAGCTCACTTTTTTCCTTTGTTAAACTGGTTCTAACCTTAAGACCTTTTGGGATTTTTAATTTCTTCATGAAAGCTCCTTTTGCCTTCATTCCACCTTTAGAAATTCATTAACATCCCAAAGGAATTGTTAGAACCTAGAAACTTTAGAAAAGCTTCAAGGAAGAAGAAGACACTCCCTATCTAAGCTGCTATGGCTTCACTGCCCACTATAGCAAGGGAGGAGTTTCCTTCCTCTTGTTTAAGTGGAATTATCCACTTTTCATTCACCCTTAACACTTGGCAAGGGTGTTAAGGCACCTAGAAAATTATGGGTGGGTCCCACAGCCATCCGGGCCACCTTGACACGTCTCAATTTTTTGAAAAACTTTGAAAAGTCACCAAAAATTACACCGTTTATTCTAAAATTCCAATTTTAATCCCCTCTACTTGCTTATAAATTTTCATGGCCAAATTCCATCGATATGACATTTTTCAGATTGCCTCAATTTGCATGCCAACCTTAAAAATTATGAGAATTTGCAAACGACCTTAGATTTCAAAAATTCTTTTACCAATGAACTCAATATAATTTTTAAGCTTTAGGGTCCACTATTTTTGGGTCTATCTGGGCACATCCCAAGTTAATACCTACTCAAAAATTTTTTATCACACCGAGGGGTAGCTTACAATTTGAAATGAATTATTAGTTTTGCTAAATTTTTAAATTTTGCTTTGTTCCTAAAAATAAAGCTCGTTAAAGTTTCATGACCAATGTTACTACCTCAATTTACGTGCAAGAGACCTGGCACCCTGGGTACACTTTTCGAGCCTAGTGGCATTGTTCACAAATACTAAGAGCACGGGCGTTACATCAATAATACCAAATAATGGTCTGTAAGGACATAAAGAAAGGGTAGGCTCACCACAACTTATTGTCTAACATAAATAATGAATGAATCATGATGCATGGTTAAATGGAATTATCATTAGGAAAACTATAGATTTATTATTCATATAGAACATTTAAATTGACACATGTATTTACAAGTATTGAGATTACAAATAGATGTCTGTATTGACTATGATCCTTATAAAAGGGGGTCTGTAAGGACAATAAAATAGCATGAATACATATAAAGCATGATCATCCGTATAGACTACATTCCTAAATGAAAGGGAGTCAGTGCAGACTATATCAGATAGCAAATATATATAGTAAGATCATCCTTATGGATTATGGTCCTTTTGAAATGGAGTCCGTACGAACCATATATTAGTTCCATTATACCAATGATATCCATACTATAAAGAGTATAGTCATGTAATATAACAAAATAAAGGCATGTCAGTATGGCAAATATAGTACACTATACATAAAAGATGATTAAAACAATATGGGATAATAGTCTGCACAGATATTAGGTTACACACAAGTCAATATATTTAGTCTGTGCAAACATAAACATGCCTCAAAAAGATAAGTCCATGCATTTAAAATTATAATCATAAAATAATCACAACATACAGATAATTAATCATGCATAATAAATTAGGTCAAAATGATAACCTACTCATATGATTAACGCGGGGATTACATGAAATCGCCTCACTTGTGACCAATCATGGGAGATCATGGGTCTGTAAAAATAGTATGAATTCATGTTATAAGTATAGTAGGAGGCACTAGATCTTACCTTATAAATAAGCTTTTAAGCAGGAACACAAGATGTAGAATTGGGTTTTTAATGTGGGCTAAAAGTCTAATAGTGCAAATCTAACATTGTAGTACTCTTTTGGACTCTCAAAATTACAAGGGTTTCAGCTTTCAAATTACCTCCCCCTTTTCGCACCTAAAAGGGGTATCTATAGGTCTAGGGTATGGCTCTCCCATCTAGAGGAGGTAGAATCCTTTTAGGAGTGGGAGATAGAGTTTGAATAGGGAGCTCCCATTTTTGGAAGCTTTTCATTAGCAAGTCTATGGGGACATGGGTTACTTAGTCTATGTCAACCTAGGTTGTAGGTTCTCCCACTAGTCTATGGGCTTTAGGCTAAGTCTTATGCTAGGTTTGTGTTAGTTTGTGCAGACATGGGCTTAGGTTTGTCTGTGCAGACCATGGGCCTTGGGCCAGGTGGAATCTTGGTGCGTTGGTATGGACCTTGTGGCATTATGTCCAGGTGGACCAATACCATATTAGTCTATATGGACTAGGGTTCTAAGTTGCTTGCCTTATTGCTTTGAGCCTGTCTTTGGTTATCATCATCGGCCTAAAAGGGTAAGGCATCTACATAACCCTTTATCTATTCTTTTCTTTTAATTATTTTATCCCTCAATTAACCCTCATTCATTCTATATGACTCATAAAATCATACTATTAAGACCTATAAACCTCTAAAAACATATGCTCAAAAAATTGAGGAAAATTAATAAAATAACACTTCATAACTTTACCTGTTTTAAAATAAAATACTTTTTTATGTCTAAAAATTCCAATTCCAATACCAATGGCCTATTTGGAAAATTTTATTATCAAGTTGTATTGATCCTAGAATTTTCTAAGCAAAAACTAAATATTTTACAATTCAGTTAAAACTAAGTCACTATTCATGTGACACTACTGTAAAATTTTAACTGTCACTTTAAACCATCCAAATGACTTCATTTTCACTTAAAATTTAACCAAAATTTTATTATGATTACTACTTCCATTTAGTCACATTAGTGTGACCCAAGTTTTGAGAAACACTCTTCACATCCTCAGAAAGTACTATTCATAACATTAGGATTTTCGAGCGTTACAACTTCTTTAAAGTATAATTTATCCTTGATGACAAGAAATGGTTTAAATTTGTTATTCTATCTACAATCACCCATACCAAATCATACCTTTTCTATGTGAGTGGCAATCTACTTATAAAATCCATAATAACTCAATCCCACTTCCATTCAAGAATAGACATAGGCTATAATAAGCTAGTAGGAACTTGATGTTTGGCTTTAACTTATAGAGATGTAAGGCATTTCATCATATAATCTACAATATCCTTTTTTTATGTCATGCTACTAAGTTTTAAAGCTCGATATATTTTAGTACTCCTAGAATACATAGCATAAGAAGATTGGTGTGCTTTATCAAGAATACTCTTATGCAATACTTCATTATTAGGTATACATACCCTTTCTTTATAGTATAAGAAATCATTCTTCAATCTAAACCCACATGGTTTCCTCTCTTGAATTGTTCTCACAATGCTTAATAGCTTATCATCACCTTTTTATGTATCTTTAACTTGATATAACAAGTTTAGTCTAATTTTCAATTTAACTAACAAAGCTTTTTAATCCATCAGCTTAAACTTAGAGTTCATTGCTCTTAAAGTTGACATGACTTTTTTAATCAAGCATCAATTACAACATTTACCTTGCTTAAAAGGTAATTAGCAAAATGATCATAATCTTTCCTCAATTCCATCAATCTGTGTTGTCTCAAATTAAGTTCTCTTTAAGTAGGCAAATATCTAAGACTTTTATTATTAGTATATACATAACACTTTTAACTATAAAGGTAATGCCTTTAAATTTTTAAAGTAAACACAATAACTATAAGCTCTAAGTCATTGGTAGGATAATCCATTTCATGTGGTTTGAATTATCTAGAAGCATATGTTAATACCTTCCTTTTTACATAAGCATACTACCAAGTCTATTCATTGAAGCATCAATATAAATCATAAAGTCCTTGTATAAGACTAGTTGTGTAAGAATAGAAGCCCCGATTAACATAGTTTTCAACTTATCAAAGCTCTCTTAGCACCTATCATCCCACTCAAATTTGATAATTTTATGAAGGAGTCTAGTCATTAGCATTGTAATTATAGAGAATCCCTTAACAAACCTTCTATAATAACCTACCAATCTTAGGAAACTTCTTACTTTAGTCACATTCCTAGGTGCCTTCCACTCAAGAATAGTTTTTACTTTCTTTAGATTAACCTTGATCCCTTCAACTAATATAATATGTCTTAAGAAAGTTACTTCACTAAGCCAAAACTCACATTTACTAAGCTTGTCATAAAGTTAATTCTCTCTCAAAGTTTAAAACATAACTTTGAGGTGCTCATCATATTCTTCTTTATTCTTGGAATAAACAAGAATGTCATTAATAAAGATAACTAAGAACAAAATAAGATAGAGCCTAAAGATTCAGTTTATTAAATCCATAAATGTTTTTGGTGAGTTAGTGAGGCCAAATGGCATTACTAAAAACTTATAATGGCATATCGAGTACTAAAGGCTTTCTTTGGAACATTTGCCTCTTTAACCTTGAGTTGGTAGTTACTTAACCTCAAGTTTATTTTGGAAAAGATTCTTTCACCTCTAAGCTAGTTAAACAAATCATCTATTCTAGGCAAATGATATTTATTCTTTACAGTGACCTTGTTAAGCTACCTATAATTAACATACAATTGCCAAGACTCACATTTCTTCTTCACAAACAAGACTAGAGCCCCCCCAAGAGATATACTTAGGTGTATAAATCCTTTATCAAACAATTTTTATAGCTACATCTTCAATGTTTTTAACTCTGTAGGTGTTATTCTATAAGGATCAATTGATACTAAAGTTGTAACATCCTTATACTCAACCTCTTTATAAGTTTAATTATAGGATGTTCTAGTGATAGTGTGGTAACTTTTCATTTAGTTTCCTCATACCCCTATATCCGATTATTTTAGTGTAACTATCTTGTTATGTTTTGCATTTCACTTTTACCATTTTGAGTTATGGTATAAAAAATCTAGTAGCATAACAACTGTTTGATGACATTATCCTAAATAGTAATCTATAATGTATAATTGCACACTTAGGTGTTTTTCTCCATAACTACTTCAATCTTCCTATTTGCAATCTCAATTATATATCATAATCTAAGTATATAATAGCACTGAATCACATCATTTTATGTATACATATATAAGATTACATTATCTTTCTATGTACTTTTATGCCTTATCAAAACAATAACAAGATAACACTATCATTCACTATGAAACCTTATTTAAGTTTAATACATATACAAATATTCAAAGATTAAATAGAAAATTTTAGTTATACATATACTTCTGATGTCATATATACACTATGCGAATAAGGATGAGATAATCATATAAGAATGCTTATGATGGATTTCTCTTACCTTTACATTTATTGCATGAAATCTTAGCATTGCTAAGAGTCGATTGCTACTTTGCCTAGCTTAATCTATATCCTACACGTCAAAAAGCCAATGCACTAAGTAATATTGCTTAATGGTCTATTCTAAAACTATGATCTAGGCTAATATAATACTTATACTTATTTTTTTACAATTATAACTAAGTGTCATAATTAATTCCTTTTTATTTAATTATATCTTATACACATGATTATTGTTACTGTCTTTTAATAAGTCTTGCCTCTTACTTATTAGACTTTATTTACCTATTATGATTGTTTTTCATCTATATTTTTGTATCTTTACATGTTATTTAGATGTCTCTTTATTAATCTCATATATGGGCTATATTATCTTTATCTTGTGCTATTACTATTGATCACTGATATATTTAGTCTATTAACTTACATTTTATTATTTGTCTTGTTCTATTGCTTTCTATACATGTTTTATTTTACATTAATGCTTGATTAATAAATCTTTACCAATTTAACATTTCCTTTTTATAGACTTATTTCTTAGTCTTATGCCTTTAATTATATACACATAAGTGATTAGCATATGCATTTCCCATGTGCTATAATTAATAATCTAATTTAGATAATTATGCATATTCATTTCTCTTTCTTCATTATATCTTTACATCTTAGCAATTACATGTATCTAAGTTATAACTAAATATTTACTCTTGTATGTTTTCTATGTAGTTTCCTATATTTAGAACTTTGTTCAATAAACTTCTATACCAATAAGTTCTTTCTATAATATTTTATAAGGATTCTACATAATTAGCTTTTAACACTTATTCCACATTAATTCCTTTTAGATCACCCCTAGTAATTTTCATTCTTACTTTCTTTTTATCTCTCATATAAATCTATAATCCCACATTTTTGTTTATATTCCTTTTATATGGTTATAACTTATATCTCTTTTTCTTTTTCATATATGTGTATATAAATAGTTACTAGTCAAGTTATCATAATGTGCAATTAAATAACCTTATTGTCTATATGTTAATTATAACCTTATTCATTTAAGATTTTAAGCTGTGACCATTTAATTATATTATTATCTTTGTGATATCTTATATAAATTTATTTACTCTATTCATAGTAA
This sequence comes from Hura crepitans, assembly GCA_948208565.1. Taxonomy (NCBI): domain Eukaryota; kingdom Viridiplantae; phylum Streptophyta; class Magnoliopsida; order Malpighiales; family Euphorbiaceae; genus Hura; species Hura crepitans. The sequence goes on from CANXYI011205645.1 coordinate 10,517, forward strand.
AGTTATTCCATGTAATATGGCATTAAGCTTAAACATTGTAATTTTCTTTTCAAATTTCCTTTCTATATAATTTTCACTTTTAGTATATTTGTTAATTATTTACATCTTTTCATGTTACATTTCTACCCTTAATAATCCTATAATAGTTATCCATGTTAGGATAATAGGACATATAAACTTGTATGACACTAAAGTGTCCATGTAATAAGTATATGATTAGCACTCCTTATAGCAATGGTAGGCATCAAAGTGTAAAATAGTGGGCACCAAACTACTATAAGATAGGCATCAAGTGTTATATGGTTGGCTATGGTAGTAAAGGTTATTCCTTAATTGATCGATCAACTTATCTTAAGTGGTATGATTACGTAGGATATCAAGGCATCATGCATATTTACATTCCCTTTTAAAATTAACTATAGAATTATATCCATACAAAATCATACTAATCTATAGCTATTCAATTTTCACTCATTTTATGTTTTTCCACATATACTTATTTAGATTTATACTCTATGAAAAACTTTACTAACTCCATCAATTACCAATTATGGATATAAAAATAAGTATAAAGTAAATTTACACATAAAATTCATAAGGAAATTCAAATGATCCATAAACATTATTAATTACAAATCAAGGTATATAACATTTAGAATACATATATTCATAAATTCATTTAAGTTACTATATAATGTTACATTCAAGTCTTTTTCATTTCTTTTATATAAATATTTGACTTTTACTTTTATTTATACATTCATTTTATTCCATATTTTTTTATCAATTGTAATTTTTATAGGTATTTTTCCTTTTTAAGAATTTAAAATTCTCTAATCATATACATATAGGTATTAGACCTTTATTCAATTTATATGGCCCCTTTAAAATTATAATCACATTTTCTTATTTACTTGTATATTCTTTCTCATCATATTTCTTATATTTTTCCAAAAGTTCCTTAGCTTTTTGTTGTGCCCTTATCAATTTTATATCTTATATTTTTAACATTTAAATATTTACTTTTATAATTCCCATTATCATATTTTCTTATTGTTTTTCCAAATCCA
>CANXYI011205671.1:0-12442 GCA_948208565.1 Hura crepitans
AGTAGAAAAACCCATAAAACATAGAATAAAATAGACAGTAGAAATTAATAGATCACTAAAAAATTACTTCATCGGGATTTAATGAGGTGGCCAAAAAAATAACAGTCAGATCCCAAATAATCAAATAACTCGCATCATAACAACAAAAAATAAAATATTAGTATGCGGAGCAAAAATAGATAAGTAGATAGAAATAAAGTAAAATGAACAGTCACAAAAATAGAAAAAATATTGCACAAATAAATTATCACATATAACTGATAGATGAATAAAGTAAAAAGAAAAATGAAAACAACAAAAATGACATAAATAATATATTTAGATGTGAAGCAAAAATAGACAAACAGACAAAAATAAAATAAAAATGGATAGTCACAAATATATAAAAAAAATATTGCATATATAGATTATCACATCTAATTGGTAGATGGATAAAGCAAAAAGAAAGATGAAAGCAATAAAAATGACAAATAATATTTTTGGATGCGAAGCAAAAATAGATTGATAGACATAAATAAAATAAAAAAGGACAATCACACAAATATAAAAAATATTGCCTAAATAAATTATCACATCTAATTGGTAGATGGATAAAATAAAAAGAAAAATGAAAATAGTAGAAAAATAGGTCAGTTGACATGCCGAGTATATTTGTCTTCAAAAAAGATCTCAATCGAATCAGAAAACTATGTTTGAATCTTCAAAAAAATCCAAAAAATGGTGTTGAAATAGTATTTTTTTAGCTTTTTAGTGTATTTTCTCTCTATCAAAAAATTTCTCTCTCCTCAAAATGACTAAACTTACTAAGGAAGAACCTATTTTGTTTTTATACATGCTTCTCGAGGCTGAAAATGGCTATTTTTAGAGGAAAACGGCCGTTTTCACGAGCAAAACGGTCGTTTTGGCGAACCAAAAAGAGACATGCTTAACTAACCATAGATGCCCATTTTTCTCGCGTTTCGAGTTGCACAACAAGATTTTTTGGTTCGCATAAGGACTAAAAGGAAAATTTTAAAGAAAACTTTGAGATCTTCGAATTGGACATTAAAACCCTATTTATTAGGATTTTTGTCCTTTTCATCTTCATTAGGCAAACCGAACATATGAGTCCTAAAAACCTAGTGTCTATAGCACATAATTCTAGACATAAGCACACAATATGGCATTTTTGGGTTTTGTTCACATAATGCATTTATAGCATAAAATCACATATTTATAATTTTTATCACATATGATCACACCAAATTATCATATATCATGCACTTATCATGTCAGAAGTCACAAATAATTTTTATAAAATTTATTTAAATTTCTAAGCATTTATTTCCATTTATTACATATATGACATAATATACATAATGCATTAATTGAGTATTTAAGCCAAACCAAAGTGATTACACTTACCTAATAAGGTTGTACGGGACCCCCCATGTTAGCCTAAGCCTTCTCCTTGCCTCGGGAGGCTCAGGTTGTTATTTTGCCTATGAATGCAAAATAATACGAACTTCAATAAATAATATAAAATAATATAGAAGTCAAAAAAATATTTTGAGCCTAGATACATGCTCTACAACATCCTAAGAACTTATGAAAAATAAAATTAACAAAAAAAGAAAACTCGAGAGAAAGAAAGGTACTATTCACCTCGATTTTCTTTTTGATTTTTCTCTTGAAATACTCTGTTGTTATGGATGATTTTGGTGTCCATGGACTTATCTCAGAATGCTCATCATTTCGAGTGTAACCTTATACCGTAAGTCCCTCTAAGGAGAGAGAAATCACAAAGAAAGGGAGAGGAAGAGAAAGGGGTGCAAAAATGGAGTGTGGGAGAGGAGGATGGTGACTTTATGTACATATGGAAGGAAAGGAAAAATTCCCTTTTTATATTTTCCAAAAATAATATTTTTTTTTGCTTCAAAAAATTATTATAACCGATAGAAAAGTCAGTTTTCCTCTATTCATATCCCTAAAATTCCATATATCCAGGCCCTAAATCCTCTCAAAATCTCGTGCCCAAATTTCTACAATAACTTGAAAAATTAACACATTTTATGTCCTAAAAATTAGGTAAAAATAGTTCCCGAACTCAGAAAATTCCGATTCTAAAGCCATTGGGCTATTTGGAATATTTGAGTCTTAGGTTGTAATATTTTCAGATTATTTTGAGCAACTTTTAATTTATTTTATGGTTTATCTTTGCTTGTGGCGCTATTCACAAGACACTACCATACAATCTTAATCTACAATTTTAACCATCCAAACGCCTTCAGATTGGCTTCAAACTTATTCCAAAATTCTCTTGTAATTAATGCTTCTTATTGGTACGCTTAGTGCAACTCGAGAAGCACTATTCATCATAGGAAGTACTATTCATGAGAGTCAAATTTTTAGGTTGTTACATGTGTAGTCATATATGTGTCAATATAATGCTCAAGGTCATGTACAATGATTTTGTTGATAACGTGTTAGTTAAAGAAATGGCATGACAAATGGTAATCTGATATGGAAAAGAATATGTGATGCAAAATTGAGAATGGTATGGTAAATGAATGGCATAAAGTGACTATTTGATGTGACCAAGAATTATATTGAATAATAAATGTGCATATAGAAATGGACTCTAAAATTGGGATTGAAAATGTTATTAGGAAAATATATGTGAGGCATGTAAATCATATATGACAAGAATGAAAATATGAAGACCTATATATGTTGGCTAACCTACTTGATAAATTAAAAAGACAACTAGGGGATATAGCAGCTACTAGGACACTTCGGTGTCACTTACATTATGATATTAATATTTGGTTATACTTGATTATATGATATAGGTGCAGCCATCAAGAGGTCTAATAGAACTATATCATGTATTCTAAAGTAGGTGCAACCATTTGAAGGTTTAATAGGACCATTGCACACATATATATTACTTTTAATGATGACATTGATTATAATATAGATACAACCATCAGGAGGTACAATAGAACCACCGTACCTAATTAATACGTGAGCAAATGTTGAGAGGTTTAATAGGACCACTGCATAATATATTGATGTGATATGTAAGTGTAATATCCACAAGGTCCATAAAGTTTGCTGCTGCACATCATGATCATGATATTCATTACTTGGATATGTGTTTATTAGATATGGGTTAATAACTTGGAAGAAGATACGAAGGTGATGCAATAAGTAATTAAATAATTTATTAACCCTAAGAGTGTATATATATAACTAAATAGACTGATTAATGACTATAATTTAAAAAAGTTAAGGAATTTGTGTATCAATTTTGCATTGGTATATTAAGTAAATTGGTAAGTGAATACAAAATAGAATAATGGTGAACAAATATAAGGAACCAACTATGAATACAAATAAAGGATCATAAAAAGGTGAACGACATAAAATGGACAATAACAGGCCATAATATTGTAATGACATAAAATGACTAGTTTAGCACCATTATACACTTGGTAAATTGTGTAAGTGTTATGTGATATATTTCCCTTTCGATGTATGCTTGGCATGAACACATATGTTTGTGTGTGAGCATATTTTATTGAATACTCCACTAAGCATTATGCTTAGTGCAATGAGTTTTTAGATGCATAGGTTGTAGATTGATATAGCTTCAACCAAGCTTCAGTGTAGTAGTGTAGCAAAGACAACTTTATCTCTTAGTATATTTTTATATCTTTAATGTGATGTAAATAAGACTAGTTTGCAATCATATATACCGGAAATGGGAATGGATCTAGTTTAGTCATGTGTATGTACAACATAGTAAAATGTGCTACTCATGTCAACTAAATAGACAAATAACAATGGTGTGAAATATATGATGTGCTTATGATGAGACTAATGTCACTGTGTATTAGTCGAGGATATTGAAGGGTTAGAAGGACCTACTTGACTGAGTTGAGATTAACAATGTTATAGAAGTGCTACTTTTTATAGGTTTATTTTGGGACATGACATTGAGCTGCCTCTATATTGCTATATTTTTGTCAAAATAGAATAATAATACCTCTTATGTTTGCACACTTCACATCTAGGTTAATGGCATGTAGGGCTAAGGATGCTCACTATACATCCTTAATAATAACAAGGTGTTAAGTAAATTATAATATAGCCATATTGTGACACCCCCTATTAGATTCCCAAAAAAAACCCAATAAGCAGTGCACTTCTCGCTAGGTCACCCATTTCACTTCTCTTACAATCATTCATTTAAATTTTACTTATACTGCACTAGGAAATTCTGTTGAACTCCAAATTTAGTCCGGTCTGCTCCTATAGTGCATTTAAGTTCATACTATCAGATTCAGGCTATTACAGAAGGATTTCAACACAGTGCGGTATGTCTTAAAAATCTAGCAGCATAACGGCCGCTCGGGTCACTATCCCAAAATTCTTTCTTCTTGTAAACAATTCTATGACATACATCGCATCTCCTGTACCCTTCTAGTCTCCCAAACATCATCCTATCAATATCATCTATCACACCTCAATCACAGGCCTTAGGCCATAATAAAAAAACATAAAGAGCATTAGGCTCACAAGTATCATCACAAATCACATATACATAAAAGAAACCATCACATGATTAAATACAACATAGTCTATTATAAAAAAATACTACTCTATTTCCTTTATATACATCATACCCATTTTCCCCACTTAAGTACATAGAGTGCAAAAACTATACATCTATGCATGATCAATCTTCTCAATAATGACCTCTGAACTCCACTACATGCTTTACGAGGCAACACCCTTGATTGTGATACCTACGCACCGAAACAGGCACGTTGAGTATAAAAAAACTCAGTGGTGAATTCAATCATTAAAAACATGTCCTATATACATTCCATGCCTAAAACCTCTATTCTTATCTCGTTTTGACATCTCAATTTAACATAAAACACTAGCATGCAAAATTACCATTTTACCACTAGGCTATTTTTATCTGTAATTATCCAATTAATTATTACAAGCTATATAATTTATGTGTTGAGCCATTATTACTCATTTGATGCACAAACTATGCCATTTTAAGCCTTTATTCATTATCAATGGAAAATTAATAAAATGCCCTTGTCTTATGTTTCATAGCCACATGTAATTTTTTAATCTTATTGAATTAATTTAGTTGGCCCAACTCAGGAGACAACCTTAACAGACATTAGATCTAAAGGGAAAAATAAATTGGTACAGTAGTCCCCATTCTAGACCTGTGCCGCTACACTAGCTCAATTGAATTCTAGCACCCAAGGTGTAAATAACAAGGAGTTGTCTACACAGTAGATTGGTCAGTCCAATAGACTACTACAGTGACACTTAGGGACTTACACCACTACATTGGCATCATATAAATGATTAGTGATGAAGTGGCTATGTCTACCTAGTAGACTAGTCTGTCCAACAGACTAGTGCAGTGGCCCATAGGGACCTACGCTGTTGCACTGACAATATCAAATTTGCCATCATGTGGCATGTATAAAGTTCTCTATCCAATAGGCTAGTATAGTGGCCTCAATGGGGACCTATGCCGTTGTACTGGCCCTATCTAAAAAGTAAAGAGTGTAGCAGCTGCTAAGGATCCCTAAGTTGATCGGTCAATCCATCTAGTGGGTGTCTAACAAATGGGCCATTTAACCTCAATCTATGTCCATTTCTTTTACTGATTAACTTTTTATAACATTATAATATAAAGAATAGACAGTTATAATATTTATAGATGAGTTAAAATTTAGCCCAGTCTGGTATAGCCACAAATAGGCTATACTAGGTGAATTATCATAAAGTATAATCAAGGTACGATTGCCGATAATTATCACATATTATGATAGATTTAATTCCATAAATATATTATAATTCTAGGCCATTGAATCTCTAAGGAATTATTGGTTTAGGTAATGGTTATCTAGGACAGTTATAAGTCGTTGCGGCTAAGCTTTAACTAGGCTTTTTAGGTCTATTTCACCTTATTTTTTAGTGTAGTTTTCAACACTAATTACATCAAGTTCATAGGCCTTAAACCAAAAAATTCTTAGCCATTCACATGGCCAAATCATAGGATCAAATGCCATTATACACAATCATAAACAATAGATTTCAAAGGCACAAATTTAGGCACATTACTTAATCTCAAGACATAGCCCCTTAAAGGCACATTCCTTCCCATTTTTTAGACATTATTTGAAGTAAATTTTAGCTTCATTACATGTCATTTCTTGAATACATTACATGTCATTTTATGTATACATGTTACTCTTGTTCAAGCTATTGTAGTTAAGCTAAACATGTTCACATAATCATGCATTAGTACACATAACCTTATACATATATTATCCCTATTTTCGTACCATTTCCTTTAGCTAGCTTTTCGGTACAACTAGTCAAAAGCATTAATCATGCATTCCTATAGTGTTTATTTGACAATTATCCATTAATTAATAACTTAGTCACACTTGCATACATGCCTTGATATTTCATGCCATTGAAGTAGCCAAAAGCTTATTATATGCCATGGCCACCACTAACTTTCCATACTTTCATGCACAATTCAACTTATTACATGCCATGCCAATTAATCATGTATCATAGGTCTAAGGTATATGCATTTTTAGCATTTAATACCACCTAAGACCACACTACACATTCACACACATATGCAAACTCTCAGTTATAGCCACAATTGACATTAAACATGCATTTCTCCATATGTTTACACATAATGCCATTTCCTTTCAATAGCACAAGGATCACTTTAAAACTCAAGTAACCAAAACACATCTCAACCTATCTCTAACTCATGCACACCTCTCGGCTACTAAGTGTTTAGCATCCATATATCCCTTTTCTCGTCAAGAATGATATAATTTATACCATTCATAAACTAAGTTTCATCATATCACAAAACATCTACCATACTAAGCAATTTTACATACTTTATCCATTCCTAGACTCAATGGAAGCTACTAAAATTTTAGGGGCATGAAGTGAATGATAGAATTCACTTACCTCATTCACTATAAGATCAAATTGCCACAATTTCAAGGCTAACATCCTCTATTTCTAGCCCTCATAGACATTTTCTCCCTCTCTTTTAAGCTCTTCCTTGCCCCAATTCACCTTAAACCTAAGTCACACACACCCCTATAGATGTTAGGTATCCTAAATACCCATTTTTAGCCATGAAAACTTAAGAAAATCCATGAAAAAGTCATGCAAACTCATCTTTTTCCCATGCTGGACTGTTTCTAACCCTAGAACCTTTAGAGATTTTTAATTTCTTTATGAGAGCTCATTTTTCCTTCATTATTCTTTTAGAAATTCACTAACACAAAGAAGAAATTTTTGGTGGCAAGATTCTGTAATAGCCAAGAAAAGGTGATGAAAATGGCTCCCAAAGCTATCTGTGGTGTCGATTTCTAGTAAGGAAAGAAGGAGAAATCTTCTTTCTTTGTGAGTTGATTTTTACACTTGTCCACCAAGATTACCACTTGCCAAAGCCCTCAGCTAACTAGCAAGTGCATGGGTAGGGTCCATAGCCACCTGATTCATCTTGACATGTTTCAATTTTTTGGTAAATTTCAAAAAATCACTAAAACTCTTATGGGTCTCAAAAAAATTACACTGTTTATTTTACAATTCATATTTTAATCCCCTTTAGTTAGTCATAAATTTTTGCAGCCAAATTCCATCGATAGTGCAGTTTTCAGACTGTATCGATTTGTGTGCTAACCTAAAAATTACAAAAATTTGCAAATAATCTCGAAATCCAAAAATTCTTTCTCCAATGGACTCATTGGAATTTTAAGTTTTAAGGTCCTCTGGGCTCATCCTTGGTTAATCCTAGCCAGTAAAATGTTTATGGCTCTGAGAGGTGCCTTATAATGCAAAATGAATTATAAGTTCTACTAAAATTTTCAATTTTGCTCTTTTCATCAGATTAAAGCCCCTCAAGGTTTCATGACTAATGTCATTGCCTCAGTTTACATAAAAGTGACCCTGCACCCCTAGCACACTTCCTGGACCTACTGCCACTATTCACGGAGCCTCAAAACATAGGAGTTATACATATAAAACTAGTTAATATGCCATCTCTTATTTTGACTAACAATGGTTCTAGTCAGAGGAGTCAAAATGTGCCATCTCCCATTTGGATCTAGCTACTACGTTAGGTGATGGGTGTCACATCAGGTTGTATCAGAGCATAGTTTAAGTGTTCCTAGGCTACATATGAGTGCTATAGGGTTCATAAATAAATGTATCACATGCCACTACACTGCTTGAGGATAATACATATTACTTGATATAGATTGAAAATGAGCAATCAAAGACCATTTACTAGTGTTGATGACATGATAAGTCATGCTCCCACAATAGTTCAAGAGCCAGCAAGCTCAAAGACACTTATATCCAGTGATACAGAATATCACAACAACTAATGCTAATACACTATATAGTTAGAGTTTTTAGACAAGTTGTTGCAGTCATTACCCCTCATCTGCCACTAAAACCATAACAATTATCAGTACCATAAGCTCTATAGAAAACATATCTTGAATATGTAAAGATGATAGGGTTAATTGACTTTCTAGGCACTGATTCAGACAACTCTACCATAATAGAATATTGGCTCAAGAAAACTAAATGAATATTTGATCAAAGAAAGTGTATACCTAAAGAAACCCTGACTTGTGCCATATCCTGGCTGTACGAAGAAAGGTATCATTGGTATAGGACAGTTGCAAAACTCATAGCCCCAGCTAACTTAACTTGGTAGTTCTTTCTCTAAGAGTTTAAGAAAAGTGCATCATAGATGTCTACTAAGAGCAAAAGAGATAGTAGTTCTTAGACATAAAATATAAAGGTAGACTAGTGTCAAAATATGAAAAGGAGTTTGTCAATCTCGAAAGATATGCAACAAAAATTATGCCCAACGAGGAAGAGAGATGTAAGAGTTTTAAAAAAAGGCTTTGATATTGATATCATGCTATAGGTGGTAGTAAACAAGATTCAATAATTCTCTGTATAAGTTGTTATGGCCTAAACTATGGAGGACATATTGAAGAAGAATAGAAAAAACTTAAAAAAAATGAGGTCTTTTATAGCAAGCTAGGCCAACACTACACTAGACACCAATAAAAAGCATATAGGAGACCTTTGTACACAAGCACCATAGAGGTCATCCCAATCATAGAGATCAAGCCTAGCTAGGCAATTCAAGAGCCTCAAGCTACAGAGGCTAGCAATGAGTGCTCCGATTTCTATAGTTAGGAGTGCATTACATGTGTGTAGCACATGTTGTAGAAGACATGGGTTTTTTATTAGAGTCTATTCTAAGAGCTTGTTATATATGTTATTCTGGGGCCATTATAAGAATGATTGCCCATAAAGATCAAATGGTGAAGACTCTACCCGACTATAGGCCTTATCACCCATACTGGCTAGGAGTCAAAAGGAGAGCAAGGGAGACAAACTTGGGACTAGTTAGAAGCCTCGATCTGAGGCAAGTAAGTGGGTGGAGGCTAGGCCACCAATTCACTAGTATGCTATCAATGCTCGAGAAGAGATAAAGTCTCCAAATGTTATTACATGTACATTTCATGTAATGCCTAAAAATCCTAATTTTGTGAATAGTACTTCTTAGGGCATAAATCGTCTCTCTCGAGTAACTAGGTCGCACTTAAAAGGACGAATGGAAGTAATGGTTATGAAACATTGATGGGCAAAATAATAATGAAAATTAAGCAATTAGCACTAGACAGTGAACAAATAAATAGTTTTACACTGATATCTAGTGAATAATGGCCTTAATTTACATCGAGCTAGGAAATGCCTGGTATGTACCTAGACTGACTTAAAAATAGCATATCCTAAAGGTCAAAAATCTAAATTGTTTTAATGTTGGTGGAATTTGAATTTTATAAGGTCAATCGATATTTAATTGGAATTTTTTAACCATACAAGTGAATAATTAACCAAGTTCCCTTTGGATTTTAGGCTTAAGATTTTAGAGGTCTATTAATTAAGCAATTCAATAATTTTTCACACTAAAAGCATGATTTTTGTAAACCATTAATATTTATTTAACATTTTTTAAAGCTTAAAAAGTAAATAGGATTAATCAAGATAGTTCAACTACCACGTGGCATGATCAAGGCCATCTACCCTATATTATAAATAGCTTTACATGTGTGTGAGTCCGTAGGATAAAGAACATATATCTTTCATCCCTAAATCCCCCTAGGCCAATGCCATCCACACTGTCTCTCTCTTCCCTTTCTTTTCTTCACAACTCACTTAATACACCACAAAACCCACCAATTTATTCTTAAAAACTAATCCTTATAATGTCTAAAATTCAATTCTTTCCTTAAATGACACATAAAATGACAATTTAAAGGTGAAATTAGAGAGTTGAAAGTTTAGGGTTTTGAACACGTAAACCAAATCGAGCCCTGATTCAAATCCTAAATATTTTTCAAGGTAACAAGAGATGTCTAAATGATGATTATGCTTTCATTTTTTAATTTGCATATGCATATTTTTTCTATTATTTTTTTTAACTTTTTGACTTATTAATTAAATTATAGAACATGGAGGGGAACAAAAATTAAGGCAAAGAGAAGCTATAAAATTGATCTCGGGACATCGTATAACACCTCAGTAAGTGTATTCAATAAAATATATGCCATAAACTATGATTTATGTAAATTCCATAATAGTCTGCATTTAGGGTTTTAAATCATTTAGGGATTAAGATAATCCTAAATTGGTTCCTAGTGTATTTTAGGGTTTAATACACATTGATGAACTTAATTGAATGAAAAATGGAGGAAAAATGAGCTAAATATGGAAGAATGAAATTTGGATATGTTATATGAAAGCTAGGGACATGGATGGAATTAATGAATTGTTGCATAATAAGGGAAACCAAAAATGTAATGAACTTGATTGAGTAGAAATGGCTTGTAATAAGACTGTGCACTAATGATTGCAAGAAATTATGCAAATGTATTACATGGGAGAAGCATATGTGTGTGAGGACATGTATGATGTACATTATATGTAACATGTGTAAATTATAATAGTTACTGATACAAGTAATGTTAATAATTAATACGGGTATGACAAATGTTAGATGATAACATACATAATGAAAAAAGTAATATGAGTTTATTGATATGGCATGATAATAGAAATGGCATTGTAACACCCCCTACCTATTTCTACCCAAAAGGGGCAAGGTCTGCCACTTCCCGCTGAGGTCACCCATCCTTAGATTTCCCTAGGGGCTTTTTGTTTAACTTCTACCCAAGTTGACCAACTTTCAGCAAACAAGCCCTTATGCCATCTTTGATTAATTATCCTCTTATTACTTCTTAATTTAGTCCATTAAAACCCTAATTCGACCCTGTCAGACAATTATCGAAAAGCAGGCAGCATAATGGCTACCTTGGCAACTAACCCTAAATAAACTTGCAAAGAAAAACACTTATAATCTCATTTTACAACTACGTCCCCGTCTAAATCCTCTAGTCCTTTAGATCACAAAAATTTTTTAGCAATATCCACATCTACCAAGATCACAAGGCCATAGACACATCAACACACAAGCATGAATAAACAAATTTTTATTAACATGCAAAACTATACATACATTTTAGTTTATCAGTTTCTTCTTTACAAACATCCCATAACCCATAATGTCTATGCATATGAGTGCATCTATATAGAACTCAAAAAAAAAAACAAAAAGCTACCAAAAGATTTTACAGTAGCTACACTGGCGATGTCTGGCACTAACTGTCACTCTGTTTATAACTTGCGCATCGGAACACCAGCATGGTGAGTATAAAACTGAGTGGTGGAATAAGCCAAATAAAATATTTCTACCATGCATACAAGGAACATGCAACATTCAATGTGTACACAAGTTCTATTATTCAATTATCTTATCAGTCAGAGTTATTAATATTATAGGCTCATGATAGATAGACAACTCTTTAAGACACCTGATAATAGGACTATCCTGTGTAGTAGCCCATATTTTGGACCTAATTAGCTGCATCTACCTCGCTCGATTGTAGGGACCCATCCATAAACCACTCCTAATACTGGACTAGCAATTAATAGGGACCTATTTGTAGACCACTCCCAATATTTTCAAATCACATCATTATTACCAAGGGTGGATAGCAGGGACCCGTTCGTAGACCACTCCCAATATCCACAAATAAATAAATGGGTAGCAAGGACAAGCCCAAGTAGACCTCTTAATACCCAACAGTGCAAGGTTCATATCAGAACCTTAGCGGCTGTACCCGCCACAATCAATATATAATAGTGGGCCCTAGAAGGATAAACTACCTAGCAACTTTTACGCCCTAGTTGACCGGTCAACCCATCTAGTGTGTGTCTAATT
>CANXYI011205733.1:0-15579 GCA_948208565.1 Hura crepitans
GACCTCAAGACATTCATATCTTATTTGATGTGAAATTAGGATGGGTCCACCCCAGACAAAAGGCACAATGGGCTTACCCCTACTTCAAATAAGGCGAAATGTAATTAAGTCTATATAGCAATCATAAAATGCAATCGCGTGCACTTAGGGTCATATAACCTAGGGAAGTTGCTAAGCTTGACTACATGGGCTTATGGTTTTGGTCAAAAGGCTGATAGACTCCCGCAAGCAGAGGTCCCTCCTAATAGGTCTTTCCAATCAAGGATAATAGTGACTGAATAGTTCACCTTTCCATATACCTAAAGGTACGAGGCTTACGAGTGATGGATATGCTAACACTTCTCCATTCTTGAATGAAAAATGGAGTCATGGTTCACAACACAATCTAGGGTAAAAGGAACACAATTTATATAAGATGCAATGCATGAGATTGATAAAAAAATAGAATATTAGGATGACACATTATTTGGGCACATTCAAATTAAAATTTCTCAGTCCTCAGTGGAGTCGCCACTGTAGAGATTATGTATTTTTACCGGGGATAAAAGTGGTTAGTGGAGTCACCACCTAGCCTCTACACCAAGACCTCTAACATTCAATACCAAAAAGGTTGAAAATTTTAAATCTTATTGATGTCCTAATAATATGTTGTCCATGTATATTGTAACATTTATCAATCCCTTATCATTCAAGCATACATTATTCTGAATTTCAATTGTATTACCTTTACATGTATAGAAGTAAATTGCTATATTTAAAGAACACAGTAATGTATATTATACATCCAGAAAGAGGGTTATTGATTAATTATTATTTGACATGACGATTACCCATAATTCCATAGGAATTGGCGATAATTGCCCAACTCCCATCTCTAGGAGATTGGCCTTTATTAAAATACATTTTTAGTGTGCCTTTTGATTATGAAAATACAAATCCATTTTGTCAAAAAAACACCAATTAATTATGTATAAAATCATTTGATGTGCAAGTTAGGTTTTAACATGTAAAATAAGTCACTTACTATCTATTACAACACTAAAATGAATAAAGAAGTGCAAATAGTACAGAACTAAAGAGGCAAGCTATGGTCTTAAGATAGGCCTGCTTCTACATCGCAAGTTCTATGCAAACATCAGAGAGAACAATGCTTGGTCCGTGCAGACCATTTTTAGAGAGGGATTAAGTCTATCTCATGTTTCACTTTAGCCAAGAGGTCTAATTGACAACTCAAAAAAAACAATAAAGTCAAGCATATCAGATCAGAGTCATCATTTATGGTAAACAAAACATATATAGAGCTAGGATGAATGTATTATAAGTTATAAATTATACAATCAAACACATGTCAGAGGATTAGCATGTGACTCACCACTTAGAAGTCCTTGCAGACAAATAGCCCTTGTGATAGGGAGTCCATTCAGACTATCTTCCAATTTCATGCACTTAATCATATGTTTTCATCATCCACGGATATGTGTATTAGTGTACACCAAATACTCTATATTTGATGCAGTATCACAGGAGTAATAATCATGCTCATTGAATATAAGTCCGTACAAACTAAGAAACTTAACTAACATATATGAAATATTAACTAACATATATGAAATAAGGCCATGCGAACTAACCTATCTGCTTGTGTTTAAAGACACTAGGTCCGTGTGGACATAGTCACATACAAGATCAGGTTCATGCGATAAAATTAAAGGCTTAGGGAATTTTGAATACTGACTACAGACATTAAACTTACATTCTATACTTCAAATATAATTGGCCTACTCATCATTAATAAGAGTGGGGAAATAGAGTATCACCTTAGATATTAATAGTTTTAGAGATTATTGGCTCATAAAAAGACATCAGAGAATTTATCTATGGACCTCAGATATTACTAGGATAAAAGGATCTCTTCAAGCACTAGCACAAAAAGCCTTTTGGTTCATGTAAAGCTGGTTGAGCTCTTCCTTATGGCAAATCTTACAAGACCTTCAATGCTTTATGCTACTAGAATTCTTGTAATTATAATTATTTCTCAATTCTAGAATCCCTCTTCTCTATTGTTGTAGAGATGTATTTATACTTCTTTTCTAGGTTTTTCTCCCCCTTTTGTCTAGGAGAGAGTCCTAATCCTTAAAGGGTTCTGACTCTTGGACTAAACAGGCAGTGTTTTTATTTGGAGTATTTTTTTCCCAACGGAAAGTCCATGTGAACTTATCCTTAGTAGCCCGTGCGGACCAAGTTTTCTGAGGTGATGATCTGTGGTCTTAATAGGCGGGCACTAGCCTATTTTTATGGTTAATTCATGCGAACTCAGGTAGTAAGTCCATGAGGACCTATATTTTGTGCTATGCTTGAGAGTTCATTTTTGGCTATCATTATAGGTCGAGATGAGGTGTCTACAATTGTATACCACTTTAGGCAACTATTTCTCAATTTTACAATCATCACATCTTATTATTGATATACACATTCTCAGCATGATTTTCCATCACATTTTTATGTCAATGTCATGCATAACATGCCATACAAATGTATGCTCATGACATCCTATACATGCACATCATTCGACCATACATAACACACACACCTACACTTGGTTTCTCTTACCCAAATCATGCATACAATGTTATTTTTACACCATTAACACAACTATACCATCCATTTACCTCAATTACATGCCTAACACTAAGAATTGCCATTTCCATACACATGTACACACACACATTCATGCACAAACACATGACATACATAAATTAAGTCAAGTCCACATATCTAAGGTATGAAAGCACCCTTTTTTCCATCACTATCTTGCCTTGAATGGAGTTCCTCTTCCACACTTTCCCTTTGGCCTAACATAATCAAAATTTACCTTAGAAAAATTCTTAAAAATGCTATACAACTCTAAAATAAAATCGAAAGCCATAAGATTTCTCAAAATACCATAAGCTACTTGAAACAAAAATAAAAATTAGAAAAACATCACTTTCACTTAAATTGGGCACTATTCATAGTAATGGAAATTCTATCTTTTTAGGCCAAATCATGGGATTTTCTCACTTGGAATGAGTTCTAGGGATCATAGAGGATTGGAACCATATGATTTTTTTGATATTTAGAGGTGTATGGGAGGAGAAAGAAAGTGATAATGGAGGAATGGTGGGAGGGAGGGTGGCATTGGATTTTTAGGAATTATTTAGGGAAAAGGTGAAGGTTGCACAAGTGACACTCTCACATGTGTAAACCTTTATTTATTAGTAAGGTGGATGGCTTAGATCATGACATGTGGCGATCTAACGATTTGATTTCTCTAGGTTTTCTTTTAAACTTCAAAAATTCATAAAAATTTCTTTAGACCTCCAAAAATACACATTTTAGTTTAAAAATCCTCAACTAGTACCATTAAAGCCCTCATAAAATTTTTAGTCAAAATTCCACTGTTAACTTTAGGTCACTATTCACCTACTAAAATAAAATATTTAGAATAAATATCAAATGACCTTAGAAAATTAAAATTCCTTTTTACCATCATGTAGATTGGAATTTTTTAGGTTTAGGGTATGGTTTTTTTTTGGGTCTGTTTGGGCATATCGCAGAGCTTTCTTGGCATAAACTCATTTTATGTCACAATTTACTAGTTCTTAACCCAAAATGATTTATTGGTTCTACTAAATTTTTAAATTCTTTCATTTTGTCCATTTTCTAGCCTGTTAAAGTTTTATAACCAATACACCCCTTACCAACCCTATTAAGGTGCCCTAACTCATAGGGAATACTATTCATGCAATGGTTGTACTAATCATGGAACTTAGACTTATAGGTGTTACAGATGCAAAGTTAGTTATAAATTTTATTTAACAAAGTTTGCCTAATAGTTATTTATCCTTTGTGCTTAACTATTAGATGAATAAGATCACCACCACCTTCCCTGAGCTAATTAATATACTTAAAAGTACTGAGAATGTTGTTAAGAAATAAAGCTCCAAAACAGTCATGGTTATTAGTTCTTCCATTTTTTCTAAAGGTAAGAAAAAAAAGACAAAGAATAAAAAAAAGATGACTAGTGCCTAAGGTAGGGTAGGCAAGAAGAAGGCGAAGCAAGTAGCTATTGCCCCTCTTACTACTACTGCTAGAAAGAAGACTGCCATAGAGGGCATGTCCCTTCATTGTAAAAGGGCTAGGTATTGGAAGCACTATTGTAAGGCATTTAAGGAGTCTCAATAAAAGAAGAAGCAAGTTGGTGCTTCAACTTTACGTATTTATATGATTAAAATTCATACTAATAATGCTTTAGATAATAAATCATGGGTATTGGATACCATATGTGATTTTCACTTATTTTCTACTATATAGGGATTAAGGAGTAGTAGAAAAGTAAATAAGAGAGTTGTGGTCCTAAGTGTAGCAAATGGAGCAAGGGTTACTGCATTAGTTGTAGGAATATATCAATTGTCTTTACCTTCTAGACTTGTATTAATTTTAGATCAATATTTTATGTTCCTTTTTGATCTAAAAACATTATTGCAATTTCTTATCTTGTTAAACAATGTTTTGAAATTTTTATTAACAAGAACAAGGGTTATTCTATTTACTTGAATGGTATTTTTTATTGTTCAAGTTTAAATGTTAATGGAATTTAGGTTTTGGATGTTGATAAAGAGATACATAATATAAATACCAAAAGATTAAAATCATATAACCTAAAGCCATTTTATTTATGGCACTGTTGTTTTGTCCATATAAATGAGAGATGCATGACTAAGCTACATAAGCAAGGTAGCTTGAAATCATTTGATTATGAATCATATGACACATATGAATCTTGTATATTATGCAAGATGACTATGTCACCTTTTTCTAGAATAGGTGAACGTGTAAGTACGTTATTGGAACTTATACATATTGATGTATGTGGTCTAATGACTACTCATGCACATGGATGTTTCTTATACTTCATTACCTTTATCAATGATTACACATGATATAGGTATGTGTACTTGATAAAATACAAGTCCAAAACATTTAAAAATTTCAAAGAATTTAGACATCAAGTGGAGCAACAACTTGGAAAGAGTATTAAAACACTTTGATCGGATTAAGGTTGTGAATACTTGAGTCAAGAATTCTAGGGTTATCAAATGGACAATGTAATATTGTCTCAATGGACTCCTCCATATACACCACAACATAATGGTGTATTTAAAAGGAGGAATCAAACTTTGCTAGACATGGTTTGATCCATAATAAGTTTTGCAAACTTACCTAAGTCTTTTTAGGGTTATGCACTAGAGAATGCTATTTATACTTTAAATAATGCCTAATCAAAGTCAATTGATTTTACACCATATTAGATATGGTATAACAAGATATGGATTCTCTCATATAAGAAAGTATAGGGTTACCCAGCTTATGTGAAGAGAACTATATTAGACAAGCTTGAGGCTAAGTTTGATGATTGCTTGTTATGGTGTATCCAAAATAATCTTTAGGTTATTACTTCTACCATACTTAGGAACAAAAGGTGTTTGTTTTAAAGCATGCACTCTTCTTGGAGAATGAGTTTCTCCTAAAGGAAGATAATGGGCGTAAGATTGAGATTGATGAAGTTCGTGACCTATAAATTAAAATGGATCAACTGATTGATCCTAAGCCTATTACTCATAGTGATGCGATAATAGGAAAGCCTATGGAAAAACAAGCTCCTAGGTGCTTTATAGGAGTTAGGACTCTTCTAAAGAGATATGGATTTCTTATGAACCAGGACAAAGATGTGACTGTAGTATATGATGATGAAATTGCAAGCTATAAGGTGGTTATGAAAAGTTTAGAATCTAAATTATGGCTTAAGTCCATGAAATTTGTAATGGATTCCATGTATGACAACCAAATTTGGACTTTGGTTGATCCACCTGAAGGGATAAAACCCACTGGGTGTAAATGGGTTTTTAAGAAGAAGATAGACATAAAAGGTATGCCTTGTAGCAAAAGGTTATCATTAAAAATAAGGAATTGACTTTGATAAAACTTTTCTCTAGAGGTAATGCTTAAATCCATTTAGATTTTACTTGCCATTGCCATTTATTATGATAATGAGATATGGAAATGGATGTGAAGATAGCTTTTTTTAATGGCAAATTTTCAAAAAAGGTGTAGATGACACAGCCCGATACTTTCATATTTGAGAATGGGAAATAAGTATGCAAGCGTTTGAGGTCCATTTGCACACTAAAAAAGGCATCTAGAAGTTGGAACGTCCATTTTAATGAGACGATTAAAGAGTTTGGTTTCTCACAAAACTTGGATGAGCCATGTGTTTACAAGAAGGTGAATAGGAGTTTATCATTTTCCTAATTTGTTTGTGGATGACATAATACTCAAGGGAATTAATGTCTTAATTGTTTAGTTAGTCAAAATTTGGCTAAGTAAATAACTCTCCGTGAAATACTTTGGTGAAGAAACATATATATAAGGGATTAGGATCTATAGAGACAAATCTAATAATTTGCTTATTCTTTCACAATCTATATATACGAATGAAATGCTAAAGGGATTTAGCATTGATCTCTTCAAGAAGTGTTTTATTACTATGGTCCAAAGGAAGTACATTTCTAAATTTATCTGTCCTAGGATACAAGAGGATAAAAAGTCCATGAGTAGGATCCCATATACATCTACTATTGGATCCATCATGTATGGTATGTTATGTACTACACCTAATGTGTCCTTTGCTTTAAGTGTCACGAGTATAATGCAATCCACTTATAGAGATTAATAATAGGTGGTTGTCAAGAACATCCTTAAATACTTGAGAAGGTCTAAGGATATGTTCTTAGTATATAGAGAAAGAGATTTTCAAGTAAGCAGTATATTGATGCTAGCTTTTAATCTGATAAAGATGATTGTAAGTTTTAGTTTGGTTATGTAATCATTATGGGTGGAGGAGCAACTATTTGGAAGAGCTCTAAGTAGGACACAACTGTAGATTATACAATAGAAGTAGAGTTTATAATAGCTTTCAATGCTCCCAAGGAAGTGGTTTAATATCTAGAAGTTCATTACTAAACTTACGGTGGTCCCTAACATTGTTGATCTAATAATATTGTATTGTGACAACAATAGGGCTATTGTATAGGCCAAGGAACTATAGTCTCATCAATAATCCAAACATGTTTTGAGGTGCTACCACCTAATCAAGGAGACCATCGATAAATAAGTGGTGAAGATTGATAGAATCCTATAGATCAAAATGTAGTTGATCCTCCCATAAAGGCACTGTCACAAGGGAAGTTTCATCAACACGTAAATGTTATGGGCATTAGATACATGAACGATTAGCTCTAGTGTAAATGGGAGAATGTTAGTTGTACATCATAGAGCATTTGTATGATAGGTACATAAAATGTTTATTTATTAATGAAAAAGCCATTTTTCTTTATTACTTGGTGATTATATATCTTTCTTTTTTATTTGCTTGCCATGACTTAAACCATTTAATAAAGTCCTTTTGGTATATAATCACAGTACAGAAGAAATCATAAAGAGTTCATGATGTGAGATTCCTATTGCATGCAATTGTGATAATACCTAAAATA
Organism: Hura crepitans; assembly: GCA_948208565.1. NCBI lineage: Eukaryota > Viridiplantae > Streptophyta > Magnoliopsida > Malpighiales > Euphorbiaceae > Hura > Hura crepitans. The sequence continues at coordinate 7,593 of CANXYI011205733.1, forward strand.
TCCCTATTCATAGTATTAACAAGATCGAACATTCTTAATATTAATAAACTAGCACAAGTTATATCTCTTGACTAGGTCAAGCAATAGTTTTGAAAAGCTATAACATGGTGGCGCTTGGAGTTAACATATAGATGCTTGCTTAGGAAGCTAGTTCATTAGAGACCTAACATGAGATCTTTACATGGATAATTAATCTATCTTAATGAAAGTGTCTCATAATAATAGTGGTATAAGTATCCTTAGACTTAAAACCACTAACTATCTTAACTATGGAATGATATACTTTGACTTCGATGCTTTTACTTTGATCAAAAGGTATATATAGCTAGGAGATTGGGTGTATTTAATAAGGTAATGATCAATAGAGGATTCACCACCCTAGATTATAGAGTAGGGAGTTTATCTCACTATTCTAATAATGATCTTTATTAGGGAAACTTTAGCCAAAGAGAAGTACAAGTGTGAATGGGATTCACAGAAGCATTTTTGGAATACAGATAATTTTATGAGAACTAACATATTCGAGCTTAATTATACATTCTTAATTAAGCATTGAGTTGACACAAGCTCATACTCAAACTTGGTTGAAATAAAGAATGGTGAAAGGAGTTTATTGCATGGTAATTGTGTAATGCCCGTAAATCTCAATTTCATTAATAGTACCTCTGAGGTAGGAATAGCGTCCCCCAAGATGCTGGGGCACCATGTGATGGCCTAAACGAGAAGTACTAGCCATAAAACTTTGATAGGCTAGAAAATAATTAAAATGAAATAATTAAAACTTTTAGCAAAATTAATAAATTATCTTAAGCCAAGAACTAGTGAATAGTAACCTTAGTAACCTTAGGTAGCTCTAAGTGATCAAAGCTTAACCATGTAACTAGCTTTCAATTTAGAGTTATGTAGAATTTTTAGGAATTTTCTAAACCCTAAAATGAATATGTTTTTAGGTAAATAAGAGGAACTTGAGGAAAGATGGCAACCAAGGGGCTAAAGTGATTGAAAAGTCTATTTTGTCAACCTAAGTATGTGAATTTGATGGTATATGTGTGTGCTAACATGTGTGTTCATAAATGCGTGTGTGTATATATGTATAGAAGTGTAACTATGTGTGCATGTTAATGTGTAATAGTTATGTAATTATGTTAGTATGAAAATAAGAAGCTTATATGTATGATTGGTATAGGACGAAGCCATATGCATGTTTGTGTTCGAGGTATGGTTGAATGGTGTGCATGGTGATAATGTTGTGCGCACTTGTGTTTGATAAGCATTGGTAATGCATTTAGGATAAGGAGTAAGGATAAATTGTGGTTGTAATGTGAAATTGATAGAGGAAGTTAACAGTGAACAATAGAGCATAAAAATGGCCTAAGGTGTGGTAAAGAATGAAAATCATGTATATTTGTGAAATGACAATTAATAGAAATTAGAATAAGGCATGAAGTGGATAGATGCAAAGAAACTGATTAAGCAAAATAATGCAAGTAAATAAGACATGAAGTAATGTTTGTTGTATTCATAATAACATGTAAGGATTGTAATGACAATGATGTATGAAATTGATTGCAAATGAATGGATTACATAAGCACAGTGACTAGAGAATTAAGGTCATAGAAACGACCAAATAAATACTGACTTGTGGGTAAAAGGGATCATAAATGTTAGATGTGTAAAAATGAAAGTGTGCACATAACTGTTAGGATTATAAAAACTATTATCATTATGACTAATGCCTTATAACTGTGTCAATAAAACTAGTAATTAAAACTTAGCCCATATCAGTTAGACACTTACTAAATGCTTTTATCGGTCAACTAGGGAAATAGTAGCTCCTAAGGTTTGAGTCCTTCTAAGCCATTGCTTGTTATATTTATTAGTGGGTGTAGCCATCAAGGTTATAATAATTAGCCCTGCACACTTGAGTATTGAGAGGTCTATATTGGTTGATCCCTGCTTACCCGATTTATTATGGATTTGGGAGGTCTTACGGAGTTAATCCATACTATCGACCTATGATGATTTGATTATTGGGATTTGGGAGGTCCCATGAGGCTAATCCTTACTATCTCTATCTTGGGAGGTCCATCAGAACTGTTCCCTACCACTCTAATTTAGGAGGTTCTTAGGAACTGATCCCTGCTATCGAATAGAGTTAGGTTAGTGCAGCTGCCAAGGTCAAAAATATGGGCCACTACACAGTTTGGATGCCACTATCCAATGTCTTTAAGTGTAGTCTTTCTAGCATATTCCTAAAATGGAATAAAGTGATTGAATACAGATAGTGATAACAGTGATGATTCAATGATATACCTAACATAATTAAAGGTAAGGAATGTAACATTACAATTTAACTAAATTATAAGGCACACTAAATATTAAGTAATAGAACATGCTAATAAGTTGCATAATTGTAATTAATTGGACCTACATGGTAGCATGAATTGCATGGTGTGTGTTGTTGTTTGCCTATATGTCTCGTTATATATTTATTACATTAAATTCACTAATGAGTTTGCATCGATGTTCAGATATGCATGTTCTAGATAATAAAGCTGTCTAACGTCAAAAATTGCAGTGCAGCTGACAAACCTCTAAGGATATATTTTTTATCTATTTTTGGTGTGTATAGAGGTAAGGCACTCATGTATAAAGTGTTATGGGCTTAAGATATTAAAATGATTATATATTTTTTTGAGACACTAGGGTTTTTAATTAACAAAACTAAAGCTATAAATTGAAAGTTTGTATATATGTACCTGAATATATTTGGCTTTTTGACTTTATGTTGGAATGATTTGGTTCGAGACCACATTGTGTCACTATGCATTATGACATAGATGATTAATTAGAGGACTAGATGGGTCAAGGAGATGGGTAGTGTATTGATAATTTATATAGAAGTGTTTTTAATGGGTTTAAAATTTTGATTTTTACCTAGGTAGCTATTATGCTGCTCAAATTTTTATAAATTGCTACTCAAATTTTTATAAATTGAATTACTATCTAAAAAAAAGATTTTATTAGCTAATTATAGTCCATATAAGTGTAACATAGGACATTAATAGAAAAATAATAAGAATACAACACTAAGATAGTCAAGGCCATAAGTGTTAAGTGAGGGATAGTCAGGGTAGTAATAAGATGGGTGACTTATAGGAAGTAGCTGTAACACCCTAATACCCAACTGATAACCATTTCAAATATAGGATGCCATAAGTGATATCTCTCACCCAATCTGATTGTTGAATCTGAATGAAAGATATTACACTAACTTATTTAACTTAACATTATTAATTTTAAACATCTACCTATAATCATAAAATCTAGGGTCCACTATTTATCTTATACATGAGTGCCAATCTAATAACGTTACTCACCTGTGTACATGTGTTGCTAGATTTAAACTCATTAACCTGCACTGCTTTGCTTGAGATTGCAACTTATACTACTGTTTACTACTTATGCACCAGCAAAAGACAGTACACTGAGAAAATATGCTCAGTGGTGTATTTAATAAAATATATATGTAACATGCAAGTAAACAAGCATGCATCATTAATATGATAACATTAATAATTTTTAACATTATTTTGTTGTATCATATAATACTTATAAGTTATCAGGTTTGACATATAATCAGTAATTCAAACATATATCCATATAGCATAAATAAAATTTTCCCTTCTCTAATTAACAATATAAATTAAGTACATAGTTTTCTTAATAATCGAAATTTGAAATTCAGTTAGCTTACTTTAGTTAATAATATTTTTGTCCGAATAATCATTATCTTTGTGATGTCCTCTACCTGTCCCGTACAATGGAGCAGAATAGAGAGCACACACACATATCGAAGTTCGATTCTACTACCTATAAAACCCTATTAAATTAAAATTTTTATTAATTAAAGGATTTCTTGACTTAAGGAGTTATAAAAACACTAAAATCTATTTGGCACACTTTACGAGGCAACTAATAGGGTCATCATAAACCTATTAAAAACATTTCTAAAATAGCATACAATGCAACATAACTCTAACTGAGTCCTCCTAACCCTCCAATCATCATAAAATTAACACAGAGCCTTAGGCTCATTGCAAGTAATACTCTCACATGCAACATCAAGAGATATCATACAAGTCATGCAAAAAATATAAAGCTTTTGAAATAAATACAGTTTAAGTTACAAAACTAACCCATGTTTATATATTAGGCTCAATCCCTCTAGAATCACAAGAATACTTCCATTACGTTTGCATCATGACTATTTTACAAAAAGAAAACAAAAATACATAAAACTGTGCAATCTTCATGTTCTTCTATAGGGTAGAAGCCTTGGCTCTAATATACTACTCAATTACCTATGCATTACAAACAAAGCAATGCATTAAGCTTTCGCTTAGTGGTGTAATCACTTCAATATGAATATGCCAATTATATCATGCAATTGTTCATTTCATTAAAATATTATGACATGCTATCAATAAAAAGCATACAATATGGTTCACAAGCAAATAAGCATTTTCAATATACATGCATGTTAAGAAATATGCATATGCTACATAATGTCTATATACATAGCCTAACTATCATCAACATAATTAAAAATAAGATATAAGCTTAACATGTACATTTATCTCCTTATAATAAGCACATATGTATATAAGCTTATATAGAAAGCTTAATACCATACATTACATGTTATAGCCTCGTAGTCATACATTAATCAAATTTTGATTTCTTAAACATCTTTATACCACTTCATCATTTTAAAGTCTTTACATTGTTTAACAAATGCCAATATTAAAGAGACAACTATCCAAGGCTGGATAGCAAATATCATTGGCCTGAAGGCACTCATACCCATATGTACATAGATATTAGCTCGTCAACACTTACATTTAAAGATACGTAGGCACTGGCTCATCAACACTCATCTCAGAAGATAAGTAGATATATCAACCCGTAGGCACTCACACTTGTCAGTACATAGAAACATTGGCTTGTAGGCACTCACACCTATTGGTACGTAGATCGATGACCCTATAGGTCTCATACCCTAAGGTAAGCTAAAAACTACTAAAAAATTCTAGTTGATTGATTAACCTATCCAAACTAGGTTTCCTAACTATATAGGCATCATTAAACTCATCATATTATGTCATTGATTCATTTTACACCATATTATCACTTAATTCGTCTCATTAGCCATTTTGCACTTTAGCAATGCCTAAAAACATATACCAATAGCATAAACAATATAATCACATCTTGTAGCCAACTTAGGCTGACATAAACTTTATTAATTCATAGTAATATCATAAGACACATCCATACATCTTAGTTCTCATTAATACCTTAATATGCCATTTAACACATCACTAGGCCTTATATGGCCATAACATAAGTAATGTATGCACTTCTCATATTAGGCATATTTAATCCATAACATTATCATGCATTCATGCCTTATAATTTATAATTTATCAAATAATCGCATAAAAGCCACATCTCGAATTAATATGCCATTTACACATAATATTGGCATTTATCGATATAAGACATATAAAGCCTCATTACAAAGCAAAAATCCATAATCAAGTCATAGTGGCATTTGACCACTCCTATATGCACACGCTCATGCATTTAAATATGCTAACCCACTCACGATCACAATTATGCCATTTCCCCTATACATACTCACATATTCACTTTAGGCCATAATTGCACCAAAAACATGACATATACACATTTAAAGCATTCGACCATTATTACAAGCACAAATATGCTCATTTCATTACATGTAAGCATACACAATGGCATTTTCACCATTTTTCTTTATACATTAGACGAACATCCATTTTAGGCAAAACTAGCACATAATTCATATAACTAGCTTACACGATGCATTTGGCCTCTACAAGCCATGCATATATCATCCATAATACACATTTATATCATCCAACATAACCATAAACAATATTCAATTAATTCATGCAACATACATATAATAGCCATTAATGCACAATATGTCATAAATTTAAATAATGATTTACAAGAATTTTTGTTCATTTTAAAGTGATTACATATACAAAAAATAGTTATCAAGTACACCCATAGCTGTCCTAGCCTTCTGTTTACGTTGGGAAGCTCAGTTCGAATTCTCATATATGAATTCAAATAAGTTCAATTTTAGAAAAATAACGAAAAATCATATATAACTCTAAAAAATAAAATGAGCATACATATGCACTCTCAAGAACTTGTAGGGTTTAAGAAAAATATCAAAATTCAAAGAAAATTACCCGACAGTCACTTGGTCATTATTCACCTCGAGAAGGAAATCTCGATCCCTCTTGAGATTCTCCAATGAACGAGGTGATCTTGGTATCTATGCTTCATCTTGGGATGTTTTACTACTCAAAAACCATTTTTTTAGAGTGGGTGTGGAGGACAAAAAAGAAAAAAGAGAAGAAAAATGGAGAGAAAAGTGGTCAGCTTTTTAGAGGAAAGGGAGAAGAGAAAGAGAAGAAAAAGGAAGGAAATATAATGAAAAGGAATTTTTGGGGTATTTATAGTTTTTCAAAATTTATTTTTATTATGTTTCCATAATTTTTTCTCCCTTCTAGAATGATCAAAATTTCTTAAAATGGGTTTAAAAATTAGATAAATATGAACCCCATAGACACCAAAAGAATAAGGCTCGAAAGTCAAAGAAAATTGAAAAAATTAGTATTTTTCCTTAGCCAAAAACTTGGTAAAAATACTTCCCGATGTCTAAAAATTTTGATTCGAAAGCCAATGGTCTATTCAAAATTTTTAAGTTTTAGGTTCTACTATTTTCATATTTAGTTTAGGTAACTTTTGAATTATTTTACGATTCAGCTTTGCCTGCGGCACTATTTACAGGACACTCTCACAAAATCTTATTTAGCATTTTTAACCATCGGCTTCAAACTTTGCCTAAAATTCTCTCAAAATTAGTACTTCCTATAGGTACACTTAGTACCTCTCAGGATTTAGGAAGCACTATTCACCTCGAAAAAGTACAATCCATCAGAGCCAGGATTTTCGGGTTGTTACATTTCTTACCTTCTTAAAAGAGATGTCATCCTCGACATACCTAGTTCAAAGAGATGTGGATACTACTCTTTCATCTTAGCTTTGTTCTCCCATGTCACTTCTTCCTTTCCATGATGTCGCCACAGAACCTTTACCAACAGCACTGTCTTGTTTTGCAACTCCTTAACTTCTTTGGCTAAGATATTTATGGGTTCTTCTTTATATGATAAGTCTAGTCATATCTCCACTTCTTCATCTATAAACACATGCGAAGGGTTTAATCTGTACCTTCTCAATATCGAGAAATGAAATGCATCATGAATCTACAACAACTTTAGAGGTAAAGCCAGTCTATAGGCTAATGGAACCACATATTCTATGATCTCGTATGATCCAATAAACCTCAAACTCATCTTTCTTTTCTTATTGAACCTTAACACCATTTTCCATAATGATACCTTAAGAAAGGCCTTTTCGTCGACTTCATACTTGACATCTCTTCTTTTTAAATCCGTATAGGATTTTTGTCTATTTAAAATAGCGTTCAGCTTGTCTCTGATGATCTTTACTTTCTCTATAGCATCCTTAACCAAATCCAATCCCATAAGCTTGTGGTCAATCAACTCGCTCCACTATAAAGAAGTCCTGCATCATCTTCTGTATAATACATCATAAGGAACCATACCAAGGCTTGCCTGGTAACTATTGTGTAAGCAAACTCTACGACAATTGCCTTTATGTTATATGGCAAATGCTTAGAGCATATCCTCAAGCACTTGAATAAGCCTCTTTAACAAACCATCCATCTGAGGATGAAAAAGCCGTGTTAGAACTAAGCTTGGTTCCCAAAGCATTATAGAGGTTCCTCCTAAATCTTGATGTAAAATGGGGATCTTTGTCTGAAATGATAGAAGATGGAAC
>CANXYI011205913.1:0-11842 GCA_948208565.1 Hura crepitans
ATTTAGTCATTTTCTTTTTTTTATGCATTTCATTACTCATGTCATTCAAGTCAACTCTCAAGCCTCTTTACCTCATTATTCTTATATTATGTCCATGTTATAAAATATGCAAGATCACTTAAGTCTTGTTCTCGTAATTACACTAACTTAAGCTACAATTTTGAGCACATGACATAACAAATTTTTTGGTCATTTTTCCTAGGATTTCCATACTTCCTACACACTCTTTTGTACACCAAATGCACTAAACCCTCACGTATGCACACCATGCTTAACCTAAGACACCATTCAACCACTAAAGATACACACACATAAACATGCCATTCTTTACTAATTGATTCCACAACTCACATTAATTTACCACAAAATGCATGCCTATATTCACATTTTAAACAAAACAACATGCACACATGCAAAATGTCCCATTTCCATACAAGTAACATAACTAAAAATGTACACACATGCTAGACATAATATAATTAAGATATTCCACATACCCAGGGTGCATTGACACCCCTTTCTCCACCACTTGAACCTTGTATGGCTTGCTTCCTCACACTTGAATTCTCACCTCCTAACATACACCAAAATGGCTTAGAAAAATTCCTATAAAATCACTTATAACTCAAATCAAAATTCTAAAACTATAGAAGTTCTTAAAATTACCTAAATCAACTATATCAAAAATAAAAAAAATGGAATTAAAGCATTTCTCTTACTTTGTGCACTATTCATCGAAGTGGTGAATTATGCAATTTTGGCTTCTTTTCTTGCAATTCTTGATAGAATTGGGGCCCTTGAATGATGGAGGATGGATTTCTATTAATTTTGGATGAATTTAGGTAGGATTTTGGAGAGAGGAAAACAACAAAAATGGTGGCTTTACTTGAGGTTGGCATCAGCTCTGGAGGGTTCTTGAGGAATATGATGACTTTCACTTATATGGGTTGTATACACATACTTAAAAACTACCATAAGTTGGACTGGATCCATTAAATTGGGCCCAATTACTTTATGTACATAATATGTCACTTTTTACTTGAAAAATTCAGAAAATATTCTCTATATGTCCAAAAATTTCCATTTTAGTTTTAAAATTGCTCGATTAGTGAGACTAAGGCCCACATAAAATTTTAGGTCAAAATTCCATTGTTGACTTTTTAGCTCTATTCACGACCAGAATAAAATATTCAAAAAAAATATCAGTTGACCTCAGAAAATTCTAATTTTTTCTCCATCATACTCAATGGAATTTTTGAGGTATAGGGTATGATATTTTCGAGACCATCTGGGTACATTCTAGGGACAGTCTTAGCCTAACCTCATTTTATCTCCATAAACAGTAGTTCTTAGTCTAAAATGAATTATTGGTTCTGCTAAAATTTTTAATTTAGTGAATATGGCATGATTATTAGTAGTAAAAATTATGCTATGATGATGTTTATACCTAGGAATAAGCTTTGTACATCACCAAAGTTCGATGTAATGATAAGGCTTATATGTCTTATGAGGTTGTATGTGCTTGAAATGTTTTGTAAAATATAATAAAATGTTATGGTTTATGTAATATGTGTTAAAGGTGAGTATATAGTTAAATGTGAAGGTATACAAAGTAGTGACTTGTATAGTGTAAGCTTAAGGATATAGTATCATAAAAAAATACAATTTCGTTGAATGGCTTATGAGCAAGGTCCAATTGAGATTTCATGAATACTTAAGGAATGAGTATGTTTAATAAAGTTTATAAAAAGGAAGTAGGATTGATGATGTTGAACAATATGGAAGGCTATAATGATAGAATATACGTAATGTCTTGCTTAAGAGATATATGATGTCCTATGTTATTCATGATTTATATGTAATAGATGATAAACTTGATTTCATTTCTTTAAGTGTCTTTATGCATAATGCTCTAAAAGAGTTAATTTGAGTATGTGTAAGGCCCATGTGATAGTATGTAATTATTTTTATGCATGAAGCATAATATAGACTTGGTGCCATGGTTGGTATGTAAGTCACATGGCTAAAGGATAGACCAAAAAAAGTGAGTATGTAGGATAACATTAAGGTATGTCTTTATATGCTTTACTTAAGCAAATAGCATTTATATGTGACACATAACATGTATGCATTATGCATCACATGAGAACAGCTAGAAATTAAAAGTGAAAAAATAAAGTGATAATCTTGGCATATGGATGTGCCTACTCTTATGGGTTGCACGATGAGATAAGCAAGATATGATTATGTGTATGGCATGATTAAGGCTAAAAAGGCCTATTATTAAGCAAGAATTGTGCTTCTTTAAGCACAAATCAAGAAATCATGATTTGTCCATGCATATAATGCATTTGAAAATGTAATACGGATTTTGAGATATGCATGCAAGTTAACCATAAAATAAAATGATGGCTTTCATAAAGCTATGCAGTATGTTATATAATTATAAATTTTTTTTATATAAATCATGGTAAGAATGAGAAATTTAATATTCATGATAATGCCCCATACAATTAGACAACCTAGATTAGATAGGGTGACTTGTCAACTAGGGAGTTATAGTAGCTGTTAAGGTACCCTTAGGTACCATATTTAGCCTTTAAGGACCATTATGACCTTAAGGTCCTATTATAACCTTTGGGTCCTGTTATGACCTCGGGTCTTGTTGTAACGGGCAAAAAATCAAGCATTATGTACAGAGTTCGACATACTCAGGAATATTATTACCTAATATTTTTAATCTAATATTTTAAAAGATTAAACATATTAAGGCTAGAAATTCTTTTAGGTCCCAAGTAAATTGTGAAATAGTTTTAAGTACCAAAGGAATATATATATATATATATATTTATATATATATATATATATATATTGTATATGGAATAAATATATATATATGTATGAAAGGAAGAATTATGATTAATAAATAATAAGAATAAGGATTAATAGGGAAATAAAGAAAAAGAAATGGGATACCAAAGATGAGAAAAATGGGAAAGGAAAAAAAAGAGAAAGCAAAACAAAAGAAAAAGAAAGAGGATGGAGGTAAGGGTTGCTAGACAAGGCGATGGTGAGAGCGCTGCTCATAAAGGCCGATGGTGATAGCGACAACCAGAGATATAAAGAAAAAGAAAGAAAAAGATAGGAGGAAGAGACGATGAAAGAAGGAGGAGAAGAAAGCAACGAGGGCTGCTACTCGCAATGCCATAAGGGATAGAAAAGGCATCATCGATGGGTAATAACGAGCGATCTCAGGGTAGTGGCGATGGCCCAATGCCGGTAGTGGCGAGAAAAAAGAAAAAAATAGAGGTGAACCAAAGCAAAAAGAGGGGCTAATGGTAGAGATGGATGTTGTTGTATGTGGTGGAGGTGACACCACTATAGTGGCAATGCTGGATGGTGGCAACACCACCAATAGCAGTATTTAGCTTGGAATTTTAAGCAAGAAATCTTCAATTATTTTTCTTTATCTTTATCAAATTCAATATAGACAATTAATTGAAATTGTGATGATAAAATATAATGCAAAATTGGCTATAATTTGAGGTCATTGAGAAGGGAAATTAATAGTAAACAGTTATTGAAATTTAGTAGAGAGGGAGGAACTTTGATTTTAGTTGGTTGACAGTGCCAGTTTTAGAATTTTAACATTGAATACTTAGTTTTTGAGTATCTAGTAATGTAATTCAAAGTAAAAACAACTAGAATGCATTTTTATTGTATTGGTTGAGAAGAAATTTGGTGGACCTAGGGGCCTATTTTTATGTTCCGTAGTTTGGATTATATTGTTTATTCATTCCCAAAATTTCTTTCCATTTCATATAAGGAAATTAATGGCTTAAAAGGGAGGAGAAAAAGAATGTCGATAAGGGCAATTTAGGGCATGTTAATTGTTATAACTAAAATTCAGACATGAAAAGGATTCAAAACATTTGGAATCAAGGAGGATGCAAGAATGAAAAGATATATAGATTGTAGAGTTTGTGACTTCTAAAGGTAAGTACCCAAGTTTATTATTGTTATAATTAATAATTTTATGTTTTCATAATGTTTAGAGTATAAGAAGAAAAATGTATATGATTATAATAATTTATATGTTTGTATATGAATGAGCATGTAATGCTAATTGATTTGTGTAGTTGGTGTTTAATGATGTCAAAAAAGTGTCTAGTGATGGTATGAGGTGCATGACTTAAAGTATATATGTAAGTATGAATATTGCACATTGTACAAAATGTGAAGGCTGTATGTTCATGAATGGATGCGTATATATAATTGAACATGAAAGATGATGTATAACATGAGAAATGAAATTTTTGAGAGCATTGAGTTATAATGGCCGAATGGCACTTTTATGCATGTGCATGCTTTATGCTAGGCATGAAGGTTGATGTTTAATCACATGTATAACAATAAGTCGAGTGTTGAGATAAACATGTATTTGAAATAGTAATTGTATGAAATATATGATAGTATGTTTATTATACTCAAAGCAAGCAATTAAATGCAAGCTACAAATAAGAAATGTAAAACTTAGATAAGGCATGTACAATATATAACTCTTAAGCCATTAAATTTATTGTGTAACTAGAGTTATGACTAAACCATGAATAACATGTGATAAGGATGTGATATATAATTAAGTAATTATACATGTTCTAAAATGACTACTTTTATGTTTTCAATGTAAGACATAAATTGCGTAAGTGTGCTTACATTAAGATTAATGCTAAATGAATTGATATGATGATGAAATGGATGCCTCGTTATGTTGTTATGGCCAAAAGCACATTATGGCTAAGAATTTTAATTAGAGTCTATTTGATGATGAGCATGAGGAATTTGATTTAATGAGAAATGCAACTATGATATGGAAAACTAGATCTTGCATAATGATATAAAGGATAAGCTATAAGGTGTAATGATAATGCATGTACTCGAGCATAGTGTATGGTCAGTTTGAGGTTTGTTAACATTTAAGGCCGAATTACCTTATAGTGTTTACATGTTTATAGATATTCTATTTATATTGAGCATGTCCAAGATAAAAATAAGATGAGTTAAAATCGAATGATTATATAATGAATGAGAGCCATAAGTGTGCATGATGGCCTAATGAGTGACATGATTGTATTGGTATGTATGTCTCATATTCCTATGTTATGGATATTAAAAGATTATGAATTTATGATTAAAAAAAAGATAATTATGAAATGGCATCAGTAAAAAGGGTTATGTCCATAATGCTTATATAGGCAACTACATTCTAAGTATGCATACTAAATATGTGATATGTCTACGTGTTTATGCATATTAACGAATGGGCATGAGTGTGTTACATATGATTGAGTGAGCTAAAATTTTAGGCATAATAAGGTATATGTATAACACAAGAAGTTTCAATAAGGCATGAGTATTGGAACTAAGTTATGAGATGTTGAGGAATTGCAATGCCTGCATTTCAAGGCTCCGTGAATAGTGCCACTGGGTCAGGCAAGTGTGCCCAAGGTGTTGGGTCACTTACACATAAAATGAGGCAATGACACTAGTCATGAAACTTTGAGGGGCTTTAATTTAATAAAAAAGGAAAAATTTTTAAATTTAATAGAACCAATAATTCATTTCAGACTATAAGCTACCCCTCGATGTAATAAAAATTTTATGAGCTGAGAATGACTCGGGATATGCCCGGATGGACCTAAAAATAGCAGACCCTGAAGCTCAAAAATTTAACTAAGTTCATTGTTGAAAGAGTTTTTGGATTCCAAGGTTAGTTGCAAATTCTCGTAATTTTTAAATTGGCATGCAAATCGAGGCAATCTAAAAACTATCCTATTGATTGAATTTGGCCACAAAAATTTATGACCATGGAGAGGGGATTAAAATATAAATTTTAAAATAAACGGTGTAATTTTTTGAGATCCATATGAATTTTGGTGAATTTTTAAAGTTTGCTAAAAAATTGAGACATTTCAAGGTGGCTCGAGTGTTGTGGGGCCCACCCACACTTGGCCATTTGACCTAAAGCCCTTGCCAAGTCTTGGCAAAGGTGAGTGACAAGTGGACTTTTCCACTTAAAACAAAAACAACATTTTCTTTTGGTTGCTAGTAGAAGTCAACGCCACACCTAGCTACGTCTCCCATTTTCATCATCTTCCTTAGCTCCATTTTGGAATTTTTACTCACCAAAAATTATTTTGATTTGTTAGGGAGTTAGAGGAAAAAGAATTACAGCAAAAGGAGTCCCCAAGAAGAAGTTAAAAATCCTCAATGATTTTTTGAAAGAAGCTATCTAGCAAATAGCCAAGGTGAGTTCTCTTAACTATGGTTTCTTAAGTTTTTCCTTGGTTTTTCTTGCTGGAATTCAGTGTGTAACATGCCTAACATTTGTGTGGATGGCTTTCTATGGCTTTTGAGGTGAATTGAAGCAAAAATAAGCTTGAAAAGAGGAGGAGAAGAGGACCTGGCAGAATAGCAGTAAGCTTTGAGAGACTTAAAGAGTGGATTCTTCATTCTTTGAAGTGTGACACAAGTGAATTCAGCCATTCACTTTATGCCCTCTAATTTTTAGTAACTTCTCTTTTTTGTTTGGGATGGTTTCAGTGCATGGATTAGCTTGAATAGGTGTTTGCATGGAAGGATGTCAGTGTATGGCATGAGGGAATGTGATTGGTATGGTTACTTGGAGAAAGAACTAATTTTAGTGTCAAACTACACTTTAGCCGAGAGGGTTCTCATGGTGCTTGATGTGTGTGTTAGTGTAGCTTGATATGTGTTTAGGGTAATTGAGGTATGAAATAAGGGTTTGGATATTGGTATGTAATGGCAATTCATGTGAATTGATAGAGATATACATATTTGGCATGAAGTATACATGTAGCCAAGAGGTGTATGATGGGTGTATCATGGTAAAAGTTAGAGAGTGGTATAGTAATGCATGCCTAGGAGGTGGTTTTAATGTTACAATACATGTACCTATGTGTATGATGTATGGCCGAGGCATGTATGGCTTATGCAATGGTATGGTATGCTTGGTATAAAGCATACATGTGTGGATATATGCTAGTATAGTAATGTGCAAAATGTATATGTGATATATGATGTCAAAATGTATGAATTGGCACTAAATTCCTTAGTAGCCATGAGATATGCATGGCACAAAGAGGTTTGGTAAGTATGGTATGTGGGCAAGGTTAATGTATATGGGTGATATAAGATAATGGCATGTAATGCATGATGTTATATTAGCATGAACTTAGATAATGTGTACCTTAAAATGGCATGACATGTAGTAAGAGAATAACTTGAAATTGGCTTAGGCATGACTTTAAAAATTGATTATAAATCAAGGATAAAAAGTGACTTGATATTGCGTTTAAGGGCTATGGTTGGTAGATGCACAATGTGCTTAATTTATGTGCCTAAAATGGCTAGTATAATGAAATCTTTTGTAATGGCACTAGTACCTATATTTTGGCCATGTTTATGGCCTAAGTCTTGGTTGACTTTAGGCCTATGAATGCATGGAATAACTCGTGAAAATTGCACTAAAATATAAGGTGAAATTAACCTAAAAAGCTTAGTAAAACCTTGCCACAATGACCTGTAACTATCCTAAAATGACCATTACTTGAACCAATAAATCCACTAGATAGTAAATGGCATTAAATTATGAAATGCTTATGGAATTAAAGCTAGCATAATATATGATAATTAATTATAACCTTGAATATAATTTCTGATAATTCACCCGGTACAGCCTATTGTGGCCATACCAGACCAGGCTAAATTTCAACTATGCTATAAAAATTATAACTGTCTATTTTTTATAGTATAACATTATAAAAAGTTAATTAGTAAAGAAATGGACATAGTTTGAGGTTAAATGGCCCACTAGATGGACACCCACTAGATGGGTTGACCGGCGAACTTAGGGATCCTTAGCAGCTGCTACATTGTCTACTTTTCAGACAAGGCTAGTACAGCGGTGTAGGACCCTATTGGGGCCACTGTACTAGTTTGTTAGATAGTAAACTTTCTATCCTTGCCACTTAATGCTAGATTTGATATTGTCGGTCTAACGACATAGGTCCCTAAGGGCTACTGCACTAGTCTGTTGGATAAACTAGTTTGCTGGATAGACACAGCCACTTTATCACTTATTTTTTTATTACATGATGTTAGTGTAGCAATATAGGTCCCTGAGGGCCACTGCATTAGTCTGTTAGATAGACCAGTCTACTAGGCAGACAATTCCTTGCTAATTACACCTTGGGTGCTAGAACTTAATTGAGCTAGTGCAGCGGCATAGGTCCAAAATAGGGACCACTGTATTAGTTTATTTTCCCTCTAGATCTAGTGTTTATCAAGGTTATCTCCTGAGATGGGCCAACTGAAACAATTAAATAAGATTAATAAAATTGGCATATGACTATGAAATATAACACAGGGACATTTTTGTAATTTTCCACTGATAGGGTGTAAAGGCTTAAAATGGTATAGTTTATGCATAAAATGATTAATAATAACTCAAAACATAATTTATATGAGTTGTAATGATTCACTAAATAATTTACAGACAAAAATACCCTAAGGGTAAAATGGTAATTTTACATGTTAGTACTCTAGGGTGGACTTGGATATTGGAACTAGATAAGAATACGAATACTATGCATGGATAAACTGTTGGACATATTTTAAATGTTTGAATTCACCACTAAGTATTTTATACTCAGCGTACCTGTTTTGGTGTACATGTACCAAGAATAAGGACATCGCCTCGTAAAGCATACAGGGAGTTCAAAGGTTAATTGTGAGAAGGTTAATAATGTACATCTGTATAGCTTTTGCACTCTATGTACTTAGGTGGGGAAAATTGGTGTGATGTAAAAAAGGGACACAGGGTTATATTTGTATATATATAGACAAACTATGTTGTAATTAATCTATGGTTAATCCTTTTGTGTATGTATGCCTTATGTGTATGGTTTGTGAGCTTGAGGCTTTATGTGATTTCTTAATTGTGGCCTAAGGCCTATGATTACTATTTGATAGATGATGATGATAGGTTGATATTTGGGGGACCAAAAGGGTCCAAAAGATGTGATTACTTGTGATAAAAGTGTTTTACAAGTTGAAAAATTTTGGGATAGCTACTCAAAAGTCGTTGTGCTATCGAATTTTTAAGAAATACCTAAATGTGTTGAAATCACTCTGTAGTAGTATAAACATGATATTATGAACCTGATTCAAATATAGAAATAGGCTGGACTAAGTTTGGAGTCAAATAGAATTAATTAGTGCAGTGTCAATAAAAGGTAAATAAATGATAGTGGGAGAAGTCAAGATGGGTGACCTAGTGGGAAGTGCACCACTTATTAGGTTTTTTTGAGAATCTAGTAGGGTATGTTATAGGAATACTTATTTAGTCATCTTTGATAGATGTCCTATCTACATATGTGAATATTGGTGTGTTTCATGTTATGCATGCTATTATGAAGTAAATTACATTAATGATGCTAGTAATATGATTAACCATGATATGTAGATGAATGGCTTAATGGTATATAATTGTGAGTGATATTTTGATTATTATACATAACATGAATAATACATAAACCTATGTATGAGATTGATTATATTCAAGATGAAGAAAGTGAAGGTTAATCATATGATATAAATACAATATACATGTTTATGCCCTAAGTGAAGTATGATAAGAATAATGCATGATCATATGAATGTAAATGGTCATGAAGAATGGTAATGATATGTGAAATGTGAAAAGCAGCTATGTTGAGCATGTTAATGATGGTTTAGCCAAATGGTTTAGAATTATGGCCATAACGTGTTTAAAGAAATGATGGGCATGTCATAACAAGACGAAATGTTATAGCATGCCGATGTGTTGAAATGAATGGGTATAACACTTATGCAAGGAATTTACTTAATATGAAATTATAGCTTAGATGTGCTATAATTGCATGACATAAAAGGTATGATCACCCTCTGATTAGTTATTTATTGGCTAAACCATAGTAATTAATAGCTATTTTTTTAATCTAAATTGAGATTGTTACACAAAAATACAATAGTTATAGCCTATACAAGTAACAACCTAGTACAGATAGGTTGATTGGTCAATTAGGAGTGTTAGTGGCTGCTAGGGAACCTGTGGGTACTATGTTTGAGCCTTCGAGCACTTATTTAGGTGTGGCTACCAGAGGTTCCAATAGAACCACTACACATATTCCTATGTGGGTGCAACCGTTGAATGGTTCAATAAAGCCACTACACAATAGTTTGTCTATTGACTCATGCTATGCTTTGTCTTGGACTTATGATTCATGCTAACCTATGAGTCTATGTTATGCTCAATCTTTGGACTTATATTGGTAGATGAACCTATGGGTTTATGGGGGTCATACTGGCCTACTATAGGTGTGACCTTTAGGTCTTATGCTGGTGCAGTAGCCTGTAAGGTCCATAATAAGGGCTACTACACCACAATACTCTGTTATCCATAAGTTAATGTTTTCTTATAGTGTGGGCTATATAACTAATAGATGAATGATACGTATATTAATAACTTACAATATGGTAATATATGTATCTATAACTTAAAATTAGGCATTCGGTAGATGCAAGAATAATTGTAGAGTATGTTGTCATAATATAGCATGTTGCCTCGATTCATGCATTATCTATATCTTTTATATATATAATTTATATGTATAGATAAAGGTATGTTGAAGGAATGATGTCATGATATTGGTAGGTATGAATGTTCGATTTTT
Organism: Hura crepitans; assembly: GCA_948208565.1. NCBI lineage: Eukaryota > Viridiplantae > Streptophyta > Magnoliopsida > Malpighiales > Euphorbiaceae > Hura > Hura crepitans. The sequence continues at coordinate 10,797 of CANXYI011205913.1, forward strand.
AAAGGTACCATAATTTGATTAGCATTTCATATGTACTTTTTATCTTAATGTACACACATATAATAGTGTTCTTGGTTGTATGTCCTAAAAGGTATTTCTATATACATATATGAACTTTTATCTTAATTATGTCTTGTATGTAAAAGAAGTATTAAAATGTAAGGCATAAAATATAATTGTGTTTATTATAACTTAGTAAACTTGGATACATCATTAAGTAAATTTTGCTTAGTGTGTCAATGCTTTTAGACACATAAATTCTTATGGATTCTTGAGACTGGTAGTTGACAATTGTTGACATTAATGTTGAAAAACCTAAAGCGACAAGGACTGGTTGTATAAATGAATATTTTCATACGTAAAGATTTATGTTTTTGTATTTATTTCCACAAGGTTATGATGTATTATATATATATGTGGTTGGTCATGATCATGAAATACTGTAATTAATAGGTTTATTGCACTATTGTAATGAGAATGTATGGACTTTTAGGTATGGATTATTATGGTAAGATAAAATGTATGGTGATGACTATGTTTTGGCTTTGTGATGAATGATTGTGGTGGTAGATTGTGATTGTTAGATGTGATTATATGGATTACGGAGTGATAAGGATAAGTCATAATATATTTAAAAAGTGTTTTTATAGGATTTAAAATGTTTGGAAAGTACACCAGACAATTGTTATGCTGCCGGATTTTTAGTGCGAGATTAAATTATGTTATTGTTTTTTTATTTGTGTACATGACTCAAAGTTGAAGTTTTAAGTTTATTAATTGTAAAAGTATATAAGAATAAGAATAAGAGTTGTGATGCACCTTACTCAGGTCCGAACATCGGATCAAGTAAGAGGCATTACACCTATTATGATCTTTAGACCCCTCTCGGCCTTCAGGCATATCTTATCTCGCTATCTAATTTTGGTTAGCTATCTTTTAAGTATGGGCACAACATAAGAAATATGGATATAATAATAATCATTATGGGCATAACTTAAGCACGATGACATATAGATAGTTATAAAGATCGAATTATATTTTTTATT
>CANXYI011205955.1:0-10927 GCA_948208565.1 Hura crepitans
TTTGCAAATCTTTAAGCATATTGCATAAGAACAAGAATGACAATGTACAACAACATTGACTAGGTTAGTAGCAGTACTACCCCATACAGAACAGAAGCAGAATATAACTTGAGGGCATCTCATATCTATATTTCATAAGTAGGCATATTTTACTAAAAAATTTTTGCAGTGCCAAATTTTTTTAACGGAAAGGAAGAGTGAAACAGCAGAGAATACTCTTTCAGCCACAAAAATGTGAGGCAACATACACCTGCAAAGCAACTTGGGTTGCTCGTTCAGCCCCACATAGTATTACTCCAGCACAATACTGATCATGAATATGAATAGACGTTATTTATGAATGAGATAAGATATATTATACAAAAACATAGCGTCAACACAATAGACTTCAGAAAAGAAAGATGAGAATAAGTGAATATCGGACGTTCAACACCTACAAGGAGTAGAAGAAGAGGGAGGGGGAGAGAAAAAATATATACAGTATCAGAGTGCAATGCAGAAACAAGAGTATATATAGAGTACGGATGCGCAGAAACGGGCCCTAGCTATAGTCTTCTGACCGTAATCCAAAAGGCCACTACTAACTGAGAAATAACAAAAAAAAATTAAAATTTTTTTTTTTTAAAATATTGAGCCATTATGGTCCTCAATGGAGGATCATAACTATACTCTAGAAATGGGCTAGGGCTTCCGCCTTTTATTGAGGACCGGAATTTAAAGGCCATTAATTTCTTAAAAAGAAGAAAATAATTAAAAAAATAAATGAAAAATTATAGCTGTTGGACAACTTCAAAGTGTAGAGATGGTGCTATGCTTTAACTTTTTTCATGCTTTCATTAATGACTAAAAAGGTCAAAATATGAAAAAAATAGAAAGTATAGGACAATTAGCCCAAAAATGGAAGCAAGAATCAGAGCTTTTAGAACATCTCATTTAACAGAAGCATGATAGCAATTAGCAATGTTGCAACAAGTGAAAAGTCAGATCCAACGGGCAAGAGCCCTTGGACTTCACAACAAAAGAAATGAAGGCTTACTTGCACATAGCAGCAAAATACATGTAGGGGTCTAAAAAACTGCATATGGATGACTAAAAAGTAAAAGAGAAATATCTATACGAGTAAAAGTTCGTCAGCACCTTGGGGTCAACTTTCCCATTGTCACAGTCTCTTGCGACAGAATACACATGGGACCTTCAATAATGTAGTAATCATCAGCCACCTCATAATATTAACAACACAAAGAAGAGTGCATTCTTTCAAAAGAATCATATACCTTGAAGATTGTAGAGCAGCATACATATCGGCAATCTTCCCCTGTAATTACATAATAATTAAGATATCAACTAAGATGCCATACCAACATCAATTCATTAATATCTGACATCATGACATAAACTCCTGCAAGAAAAATACAATGCTTAAAACTTAACAAAGAAGAAAAGGGGAGAGATGCTGGGGAGGAACCACTAATAATAGTGCTGTCTAAGCACAAGGAGGAAAAAGAATATGAATTTTCCAAAATGACAATAATTGTTTTCCCACTTTAAAAGTAACCTCCTCCGACCATTTTTCTCCAGATTCACAACGGTTAATGTGACAACTATGACCGGTCTGATTCAGTAATGATAAAATAATAATTAGACAAGCAATTTCTTTTCTGTCAATAACCCACACTAACAGATATAAAACATCTCACAAACATCTTACGACCAGAAAGCTTGCAGTCTGAGAAAACCTTTTCCTTCCTGTCCAAGCACATTTTCTTCTGGGACAAAGCAATTCTCAAAGACAAGCTCACATCTGTTCCAATTGTCAACCAAGTTAGCGAGAGGGAAAGAGAAAGACCAGCAGATTGAAGTATATAGATAGGGAACTTTGCTCAAGGCATTGTCAGCTTATGTATCACTCCCTCGCATCCCTAGTTTGTCTAGTTTCTGGGCAGTACTAAATCTGCATTCATCGGAAAGAAAAAAAAAATTTAATTAGCGGTGAAAACCTGACTTTCTATTTTGTTACAAATTGTGTTCCTATGATGGCAAGCAGGCTTCGTCTGCCCTTAGTAATAATCTACAGAAATAAATTATTCCTCAAGCCTTAAATTCCACAAAATAACGAAACCTAATGAACAACTCAATGTGTCACATGTATCTGGAAGCCAGATACCTAGTGTTTATGAAAATATAAATCAAATGGAAACACTAAATTGGATGCCTAACTCATTATTAGAAGATGAGCAGATATATGCCAAGTTCTATAGCAGAAAATGCATGTACATTTCCATCATTAAGGCCTAAAGAGGCCAATAGCCTTCATTTGTTTTGACTTTAACCTAGAAGCGCAAGAATCTTTTTGTTAGATGTCTTTTCTTGATAATAGATCTGAAAAATGAAAATCAAATTGGTATATGTACCCAGGCATTCCCTTCTCGCTGATAAATGCCGTGATCCCTTTTGAGCCAGCTTTGATGTCTGTTTTTGCATAGATAACCTGCAAGCAACTCCACAAGTCACTTTCAACAAATCAGAGAATAAATTCATGGAATAAAATGGATAGATAACCATAGCCAAACTAATAGCAACATGATCCCACTATTGAATATGACAACATAGTTCAATGCAAGGTAATATTGCCACTTCTTCGATCAAATCTGAAACATCAAAGTTAAGATTTACATAATATTTTAATAGTAATTAACTCAAGTTCCTTAATAATATCTTTTCCACAACAGCATCAGATAAGTTTTTCACTTCTACGAGTTTAAACATGCTATCTTATTCTTGATAATCAAATAATTATATCCATCCATTCAAGGCGAGCAAATTTATGTTTAAAACAAAATGCAATCAGAAATGCAATACCAATGTCTGAGCAACTGGACCATTTGTGCACCACATCTTGTTACCATTTAGAACATAGCCCCCATCCACACTATCAGCTTTGCATTTCATGCTAACAACATCAGAGCCAGCTGAAGGAAGACATAAAGCTATCGATCATTAGATGAAAAAATTGTAGGAGCCTCACAAGTCTTAATAGGTAAAACACATAAGATGTTTAAAATATCATAGTGGATACCGTTGGGTTCACTCATGGAAAGAGGCCCCGCATGCTCTCCACTGATAAGCTTAGCAACAACATATATCCAGTAAGATAGATTGAATTATTGCACAAATATTGTAAATCGGAATAATAATCTCACTAGAAAAGTAGGAAAAATATTTGGTCATATTCTTATCTTGAATTAAAGTATAAAATATCGAGGAAAAGGGGATGGGAAATTGGAATCACTATACAATGTTAATGTAGGAATTTCAGGCGCTACTAGACGGATAATAAAATAAACTGGAGTCTTATCATACTGAGATATCACATTGACAATTACATTAGCGCAGAGAGAAATCGGTGAAGTCTGCCAGAGAGTAGTAGAATGTAAAGACTATGACCAGAAAAAGTCAAGAAAGTAGAACCTTTGGCAAGTATTTCTGTTTCTGAGCAGGATTTCCATTCCTCACCTGAAAAGACATGAAAACTACATCAAGAAATCATATAAAACATAAGAAAACCACCAAATCTGCACAAGTTCTCTCTTGGTTACTAACTGGTTAATGCACAGATTAGAATGGGCACCATAGGAGAGGCCAACAGACCCTGAAGCACGGCTAATTTCTTCCATCGCTATGCAGTGATACAAGTAACCAAGACCAAGTCCTCCATAGTCCTCAATGAAACAATCGAGAATTATATCTATTTGCACCATTCTATCCGAAAATCCAATCTCAAGAATCTCCTAAATGCTTCTAAACTAACAAAAACAGATTAATTCCCTAGTACATTTAGATTTAGTTAGTTAAAACAAACAAGGAATACAAACCCGGTGCAGTAATTCCAAGTAGATTAAAATCGCCCATGAGTTTCCACAAGTTAGCTTCCTACAACAAAATGAAATGACGAATCCACTCGATAAAATCATAAATACCAATCGACCACCAAAGGGAGGTTATTACCTTGGGGAAATTATTGGTTTGATCTATCTTGGAAGCATGAGGAGCTATATTTTCTTGAGCGAATTGATAAACACTCTCCTTAAACTGAAACAAAGCAGCTAAACCATCAATTAAGCAAAAATGATCATAAAATCACCAAACAGAGGGAAAGAGAGACCCTTCTCAGCATGTTGCTTGACTCGTCGTGGAAATCTTGTCTGAATTTTCTTTTTTTGTTCATAAAATTCCAAGTGTTGTACCATCTAAATTAGCTAAACATTAATTTGTTATATATATATATATAAAATTGATTATTATAAATAAAAAAATTGATGTCGAAAAAGCATTAACTTCATAGTAGACAATACAGTTTATATCAAATTTCAAAATTTTTATGAAAAAAAAAAAACTCAAATCTTAAAAATAGTAAAATCAATAATAAAATTAAACGCCATTTTAGTAAATATTATTAAAATTAACACCCAAATATTTCATTAATTAGTCTTTATTATTCATTACTAATCTCCTATTGAAGCATCCAATCAATTTCTAGGGTTCCAGCAGCTCAGTAAAACATATATATAAAAAAAAAAAAAAAAACAAATGAGCAATAGTGAAAAAAGAATATTAAATGGAGAAGCAGAAGATGACGAAGATGATGATGATGATTCGGACGGCGATGGATTGGAAGCTTGGGAGAGAACTTACGTTGACGAAAGATCATGGGAAGCTCTTCAAGAAGATGAAAGTGGACTTCTTCGCCCTCTTGACAATAAAGCTATTTACCATTCTCAGTATCGCCGTCGCCTTCGTTCTCTTTCTTCTACTGCTACTGCTGCTCGCATCCAGAAAGGGCTTATTCGATTTCTTTACATTGTTGTTGATCTCTCTAGGGTATGCATTAACACCGTTTCCTTTGTTATAAATGATTGAAACGCAGGTGCCTGCATTTTATAGATTTTGTTGGATTACATCACTTGGAATTGGGAATGTATTGTGGATATCTATCAGGCAATTTGATTTCTATACTCTATTGAAATTTTTGGTTTTCCTTTATTTCAATTCGATCATGACTTTCTAGAATCAGTTTCAGGGTAAATGGATATGAATTTCTTGATGGGATTTGTATTCTGTTACTAATTTTTGCAAGGAACTGTTTGATTACATGTTGTATCTAGAAAATGCTAAAGCCTGAAATTCATTTCCAGAGTACAAAATGAGTTTAGGAATTTAGGATCACTACACAGCTTTGTTTTTGAGTTGTCTGAAAGAAACTACATTAAGTTGGTATTTAAAGTGCTGTTTTGTCATTTTTTTTAATTGTTCTATAAATGTGATTAGGCAGCAGGAGAGAAGGATATTCGACCAAATCGAATGGCTGTGATTGTAAAACATGTTGAGGCTTTTATTAGGGAGTTTTTTGACCAGAATCCACTTAGTCAGATTGGTCTGGTGACTATAAAAGATGGACTTGCCTGTTCTTTAACAGAGCTTGCTGGTAGTCCAGAGTCCCATATTAAGGCTTTGATGGACAAATTGGGATGTTCTGGGGATTCCTCATTGCAGAATGCTCTAGATCTTGTTCGTGGACATCTTGATCAAATTCCATCTTACGGTCATCGTGAAGTTCTTATCTTATATTCAGCTCTCAGTACCTGTGATCCAGGAGATATACTGGAGACCATCCAGAAATGCAAGAAATCTAAAGTGAGGTGCTCAGTTGTTGGCCTTTCTGCAGAAATGTTTATATGCAAACATCTGTGTCAAGAAACTGGTGGAACATATTCTGTTGCAATGGATGATGTGAGTTCTACTGGATCTTTGCACCATTAATTATGACCTTTCTATTAACGGCCGTAGCAAATGACTTGAGAACCGAGACTTTAAGATATTTGGAATGGTAATGAAACATGAAGGCATCTAAATCCATCTTGTACATATATTTTACTAACCATGCGAGTTTTTGCCCCTCCAAGTTATAACTCTAGTTAGTGCTTATATCAGTTTCTTCAAAACTTTCCTCCATTTATGTTGTACCTTTGGTAATATTTGACTGAAGTCAGCAGGGTAGATTGTAATTGAGGCATTCCTCTTATTCAGGCCCACTTGAAAGAGTTGCTACTGGATCATGCACCGCCACCTCCAGCAGTAGCAGAGTTTGCAATAGCTAATTTGATCAAGATGGGTTTTCCGCAGAGAGTAGCAGGGAGTTCTGTCTCAATTTGTTCATGTCACAAGGAAGCTAAAGTGGGTGAGGGATACATTTGTCCCAGATGCAAGGCACGTGTATGTGACCTTCCCACTGAATGCTGTATTTGTGGCTTGACACTTGTTTCTTCCCCACATTTGGCAAGGTCGTATCATCATCTCTTCCCCATTGTGCTGTTTGATGAGGTTTCTTCACGCCAAATGCTGAAAACTTGTTTTGGCTGCCAACAGAGCCTTCTCAACCCTGGTAAGTTAGATGCTTTCACGCCTGTACAAGGTCATTACAGATACACGTAATTCTGGTTTCATGTTTGACTATTGAGATTGCAACTCCACACCTTGCCATCTGGAACATGTGTAAAACTCATACTAAGAGAAAAATACTCCACATGAACGCAATTAGAGATATGTTAAATACTTCATGCACCCTCCGTTGAGCGTGGACTTAGGTAAGATTGACACTTTTCTTTGCCAGATCTTGAGCAATTTGGTCTCCTCCTAACGTTTTGTTTGTTCTGTCACAGGAAAAAAACCAGGCCTTTGCGTTTCTTGCCCAAAATGTAAACAATATTTCTGCGTTGATTGTGACATTTATATTCATGAGAGCTTGCATAACTGCCCAGGCTGTGAGAGTTCCAGGCAGTCATAGCCAGTCATCACCACAGGTGAATGTTGCTGCAGATTCTTACCTTTTTTCCAGCAGTCATATGGCGCTACTGCATTCTTACCATTGTCGTTTGATCATGCTGCTTTCTGTGACGAGGCTTTAGAAGATTGATCTGATCTCTCACCCATGAAATAAATAGTTGATTATTACGGTTCCTGTAATTCTCTTTTTTTTTTTTTTCTTGAAGTACATTTTTTGGCTGTATTTTTACAGCTGCTAGTTTTGCAGCACCCCAGTTGTTTCTTCATTATTTCAATGTGTTTTTTATGGCATAGGGAAAATTCAGTTTTTAATAGTTTGGGACTACACGAAACACAGAGTACAAGCTAGACCAATATCGTAATAGATGGAATCTTGCGGAATATCGATGTCAGTATTAGCTTAGCTTCCAACATGCACCGATTAACAAGACCAGAACGAGCGGACAACTTCCAAACGAAAGTATACCCAAACAGCATAAAAGCAAAATTCCTAAGCACAATATGCAATTTGAATCTTCTTTGCTCTACAGGAGCGCACAGCCTTTTTTCCTTTGAAAATTAAGGGGAACCAATCAATGGTAAGGTATGTGAGCAAAAAAAATCTCTTTAACCATTGACCCCCATACCTCTACGTGGTCAGCTACATACACGTGTACGCATTCAACCGGATCATACAATCCACGATGTGTCTAGAAAAGTAGAAACACACACAGCCCACAGATTGTGTTTCTTTAAAATCCATGAAAATACAAGTTTAAGGTCCAGGCTGCCAGCTCCCCCCATTACCGCTTCTGCAAAACCAAACCGTTAGAAAAGGAGGGAGCGTTGTCATACTGAAGCATATACCGTGAGTGATATCTACTGTGTCACTGTTGCAGTGAGACAACTCAGGACAGCATCTCTGCAACCTGAGAAAACGACTTGGGAAAAATAAATATTAGATAGGCACCATTTTCTTAGGTCATGACCGACTATAAAACCGCAGCGATAAAACCCAGCCAATTTCACATTTAAAAAAATATCTTATTCTTTCTATAAATATCTGAATCTGAGGAACATTTACAAGCTATTTTCTCCCGTCATTAAACAGAGACCAAAAAGAGATTGACACTCTGTTGTTACTAACTGGGGGCTGCCCCGTTACATCCAAAAGGTTTTGGACCAAACCACTGGACAAATTCAGATGACTATCTACTGTACAATTTACCAGCACTCGACATAGATCTTCGCTGAGATGAGTGTGTGCTTGCAATAACCCTGATGGAACAAAGAACATCAGAAACCAGAAGGTTATACTGCACAAAATTGAGAATGGATATGAGGCCTGCAGCTCACCAATTGCCAAAATGGATTCAGGTGCCAACACAATTCTAGAGAACACTCCGATGAGCATGGGAAATTCCCACGCTATATATGCCTCACGATTGCATCTCTTGAGACTTCAATGCCATAGCAATAACTTTTTTTTTTTTAATTTTCCCAATCTTCTAACCATCCCAGGAAATGTTAAAAGTCCAAAGCAAGCAACAATTAGTCCCCGTAAACAAGACTCCACTTCTTTACTCCGAGTCTGAATCAATAGAAAGAAACCGGGGTCTTACAGAACGTTTCTGGCGAGGAAATGAGAAAGGGTTATCAGATCTTTGCCGACTTGCCTTCTCTGATCTACTATCATTCATCCCAAGAAGCAAAGAAGCTGCAGAAGTAGCAATCAATGAAAATAATGGATAAAATCGTTAATGCAATAAAAGGTACAAAGTCTTATTAGACTATATATAGACTGCTTCTAGTGAAATTATATGGTACTATCATTCATACTAAGAAGCAAAGAAGCTGCAGGTGCAGGAATCAATGAAAATAATGGATAAAATCGTCAATGCAATAAAAGGCAGAGTGTCTTATCAAACTATATTAGATTACTTCTAGTGAAATTATATGGAGTCTGAAACTTTAAAGCAAAAGTTTCAGAAAAGGGCAAAAACCTGTGTCAGCCAAGGAGTCCATGGCACCTTCTCTCGGTGGCATCTGCTGCTGCGAATTCAATCCATTTGCAGGTATTGAATCACCATGATTTCCAGTAGTACCACCACCAAGCCTCAGAGAGATCCAATCCTCAGTACAAACACCATTAGAAACATCAGCTTGATCCCTCAAAGCAGATTGCCCAGATGCATCTGAAGGCCTAGTTGGAAGAAAAATTTGGAGAGAGGGATCTTGACTGCCAAATGCTAAGGGGTTATCAACCAAGCCATCATTAATGTCAGTTTCAGATCTACCAACAGATGAATCTGGGACTAAACTAGCAGATCCCATGACAGTCTCTGGAGCCAGTGTGTAACCATTCATTGATATGGGACAGTTGATTGGGCCACTCGATAAATCAACTGAGGCATCTGGGGCATCTGAATTATATATTTGGAAACCCGGGCCAGGTTGGCTTCCAGGAGGCAATGACCAGAGGGGCATCACAAATTCATCATCATTATAATTTAGAGAGCCCAAACCATTTACTGTAGGATCCTCAGGATAAGGATTAGCAATTCCTGGAGGGGGCATTGAAAAAGCAGCCCCCCCATCAGCTTGATTATTTTTGTAAGCAACAGCAGATGCCAACAATATGTCATTATCATCATCTGAATCACTAAGAACAATAACTTCTGCATTTCCCACTGGTGCAGATAAGTTTCGGTCATTAAACCCGTATGTTGAATCTACATTCAGATATAAAGAATCAAGTTCCATCCCACTGCTTGGGAAATCAAAATTCCCACCACCATCCTGATTTACGCTTGGATCTTCACCATCTCGGCCACTGCCAGTAGCACTACTACTCATAGGGATAACTTTTGGCTCATTATTCTCAAATCTTTCAGGTAATCTGTTACCAGAGGAGGAGGTGTTTACATCCTCAGGTTTGCTAGCTTCCCAAAAGCCATTGCGGTTCTTCCTGATTCCCAGTTTCAAACCAGAGCCATTATGACCTTCTGAAGCACCTTCCTGCTTTATCTGCTTTTCCATTTCAACTTTTACCTTGCATTCACCGTTGGCTATGCATAGAGAGCCATCAGGATAGTGCCATTGTGCAAGTTCGCCAACCTCCCTCCGTTCACTTTCAGTTTTAGTTTTCACACGCCAAGAACCATCAGGTTTCACCTCAATCTCTTTTGCATCTTCACCACAATGTCGCATCTGTACCACCAACATAGGCAAATACTAAAATACAGAAGAACAAATCCAAGTAACAATATGGCAAAAAAAAAAAAAAAAACTACCTTGGAAGTGATACGATTGAAATACGGGTCAATTATTACATTCTCCAATGAGTAATTCTTGACACAAATGGGGCACTGCCACTGCATATAATTCAATGCTTTCTCAGAAACACAAAGCAGCTATAGTATTTGGGGAAAAAAAAAGAAAGAAAAGAAAAGAAAAGAAGAACAAGTAACTTGCCTTCCTAGAACGTTGGTTCATTTCCACAAAGACCTCAAGATCAAAGCAGCCCATGTGTGCACAAGGTCTGAATCTTCCAGCAACTTTCATTCTTGAACCACTCATCTACACATTGTTTTAACAAAGAAATCTTAGACATAAACTTCTTACATAACTGACATATAACCACAGTTGAAAAAAATGTCCTGATCTACATCCAACTTCTTGAAAAGTGCATTGCAGGTAGTAAATGGCTCAAAACCATATCCGCAAACTCCAGAACATGAAGAATTAAAAGGAAGTAATCTCCTGTCAACTGAATCAGGCTCCATTTCAACAACTGTGGCCATAAGAATTGAAGATTCTTATGCATGAAACCATGAAATTTCCAATCTCTGCCATCACATTAATAGTACTCACAGTAACACCCAAGCAAAAAAGCTTATCAAACATTATGTTCGTCCTCTATAGCAACCATGTGACGATGGCCAAAAGTCCAAAAAATTGTCAAAAAGCAGTCCCATTCACTCATAAGGAAGTCTCATGCAATTGAAGTCTTCCCATAATAAATCCTATCAAAAGTATTAAGGTGGAAAAAGTTGTCTATTCATTACAGGATTCAAGAAAAAATATCAAAAGTCGAAGAAATAAATGT
>CANXYI011206040.1:0-14488 GCA_948208565.1 Hura crepitans
CATTATGTCTATCTAGACTTTTACTCTAGTGAGAAAGAGTTACTTGCATACAACTTAAAAGAAGAGTTTTAATGATACAAGATAAAAGATTCATATAAAATCATAAAGAAAATAAGAAATACAAGTATATGATAAAACTAAAAATGAAAAAAAATGTCTGTATGACTACATTCCTCATGAGAGAGAGTCTGTGCGGACTTAAAGATAGAATATATAAGAATAAAATAAGATTGTTTGTACGGACTACTTTCCTCGTGAGAGGGAGTTCGTGCAAACTATATAATAATGTTGACATATTAACATATATTTTAATGAATAAGATAATTTATACAACATTCTAATATTATAGAACAATATTAACATAGAATACAAGATAAATTAAAGCATGATATATAAGACATAAAAGACATTATTTCTGAACATAAGTCTATGTAGACATTATATTATATACATGTTAAGAAAGTTGGTCTGTGCAAATGTTATTATGTCTACACTTAAGTCCATGCAATTGAGACAAAGATCACAAAATGAATGTAAAGTTATGTAAATTAATTATACATTATAAGGTAACTTAAAGTTATGTCCTACTCCTATGATCAAAGTAGGGATTACGTAGGGTCACCTCACTTGTGATCAATCCTTGGAGATCATAGGTCTACAAATACATAACAATATATATGAAGAGACCTCAGATATTTACCTTATGAATAAACTCTTCAAGCAATGGTAAAAAGGTGTAGGAGTCTAAAAAGAATTAGTTTAAGTGAGGCTAATAGGACTAGTAGAGCAATTCCTCTTTGGAGTCCTCTCCTAGACTCACGGATAGGTTTATTAGTTACTATGAATTTGATTCTCAGCCTCCTTTCATCTTCCCTTTTCTCATACATAGGAAAAGTATTTATAGGCTTAGGTTTTAGGGGTTTTCCATCTGAAGGAGGTAGAATCCTAATATGAATAGGATTCATAGTCCAAATAGGAAAATCCCACTTCTAGAAGATTTTACGTCAATAAGTCTGTGCGAACTTGTATGGCTTAGTCTATGCAGACCTAGGTTGTATGCTTTCTCGCTAGTTTATAGGCTTTAGGCCAGGTTTGAGTTAGTCCATTTGAATGTGAACTTAGACCTTATCCTAAAGTAAGTCCATGCGGACCTACTTCTTAAGGGCTTGTGCCATTTCTCCACATCTCTATTTGATCCAAGGGCTCAAAATGCTCCTTGCATAATTATTTGTCATTTTCCTTACTTATGTACACATTTAATGTGAGTTTAATTCATAAATTTTTTTCTCATAGTTCCCATCTTTAGAAAATTCTAACACTGTGATTTTTGAATTCCTCATAATTTTTGACCAATAGGATTTCCACTTTTGGAATTTTCTAAGCACATTTTTGAATTTTTCCATTCAGTACTAAGCAATTTACTGTTTGCCATAAATCGTAAATTCAGATTTTATTTTTGAATTTTAACCTCTGATATCACCTTAAATACTTCTCCAATTTTGCCATAATGCATCATATAATTAATACAAATTTTTAGTCGGGTTAGCTTTATTTGGCCCGAGGGCACTATTCACAGCTTGAGTAGCACTATTCACTAGAGCACACTCCCAAACCTTATTTTTCGTGCATTTTCTAATCCTTACTGGGCTATATGTCACTTCATTATTACTCTAATGTGTCTCTCACCTCATTTTGACCATGAATAGTGAATTTTCTATTTTGTCCTAGCCTTTCTAAGAAATTACTATTTTGCCTTTCGATTATTTTTTGCTTCATAGTTCATAACTACTGACTCTACAAGATCCATACATCCTTTTTATTTCCCACTATTTCTTCAAATTCTAATTCTATCTTCACAAAATTCAGACTGGAAGTCGGGGTGTGACATTTTAAGTGGCATAACATTTTAGGTATCTCTAATCTTTCTATTCCATAAGATGATGAATGATGATATGAGCTCTTTCTAATGTTTAGGAGATGTAGAGGCAACCCAATTGCCATTAATATCCCTGTGTACTTTAGAAAAGCTTTCTACTCCTAGTAAGAATATCATGAATCAGAATAGGTGGAACATATGTGTCTCACATAAGCTATCCATTTAATCTTTAAGAACTATTTTCTCAAATTTATATCAGGTTACATATTATATTTTGTACATTTGTAAGTGAAGATTGAGAGCATGATGTTCGATGTATGATTATGTATGTGACACCTCTCACCTGGCTTGGTCACCGAACCTAAATGACAAGTGGCACACAAACGATATTCAAACTCCCTTTATTGAAAACCAGTATAATCTAAAACCTTTTTGAAAATATTCGTACATATATAAACTTTTAAAAATCTTGACTTACTTAAAGTCCTCTTTTAAACTTTAAAAACCATTTGGGAATCATCGTGTTGAAAATTTGGTAGCTTAATGGCTATACTGGGACATTATCCCAAAATTAATAGTAACCTAAAATTAAAAATAACACTTCTAAAATTCATTCAAACTCAATCAACACAATAAGATCCTTTTAATCCATCCTAATATCACAACGCAGCAAAATCTCAAAGCATTCAATATCAAAAAAAGTGAAGAAATCAATATAAAAGCAATTCATATTTACATAATACAAAAGTATTTGTGTCATATTAAGAGTTACAAAACATATTAAAAACTAGTCTAGGCTTGATTCCCTTTGTCTAATATATGAGTGCCAACATGACATACATCCCATAATTTATACAAAGGAAAAGTCAAAATACCAAAATATGCTATTTCATGATTTACACGACTAATGAGGCTTCAAGCTTTATCTATAATTTCACCTATGACATCGCAAAACTAACGATACACTAAGTATAATGCTTAGTGTTGTATTCAATATAGCATAATTCAACTCATGTACATGAAGTCATACATTCTTGTATTCATCTATCATTAACAATTTTAAACAACTTATATTATATGTGGTGTGTCATGCATAATTGTACAATTGAGCATTCACATTAATTTACTTCATTCATTCACATACAAATTTGACATGCCAACATACATGTTCTTATATCAATTAATATGTCTAAATCTTATTAAGTTAAATATCACTCATTATTTTTGCCCATATATTTAAGATAAACTCCCAAAATTAGATAATAGGAATCGTTGACCACAAAGGTCTGAGATGTTGACCTAAAGGTTTGAAGCATTGACTCATAGGTCTGATACATTAACTGTAGGTCTGATATCAAATAAAAGCTTATAGGCAAAAATACATTAGCCTATAGGCCTAAAACAAACACCGAAGTGCCCTAGCAACTATTTATCTCCCTAGTTGTCTAGCAAGCCTATCTAAGCTAAGTTGTCTACTTATATGCACCATCGCCATTCTTAATTATGTTTCACCTCATTAGAATAGCTTTTAAGCAACTTACACATTTTTTGGCCAACAAATGGCCAAAGGGGGTAGCTAAGATCAAATTTGTTGTGATTTCACTTTATGTCATTTGATTATGTATTTCATCATCATATTATGCCAATTTTACATCCATTCATAAGGATTTCTACATACCTCAGGCTCGTACACCATTAATATCATTGTGAATACTTCAAGTATTCACTAACTAGCATAAGCCTTTGGCTTTACATAATGAATGGTTTTATCATGCTCATAGCTCATTTTTTTCAAAACCATATTCCTTACCATGTGGCAATATTAAATCTATCATAAATGGTCATTATACTCAAAACATAGTCATATCTCATAATATCATACATAACATACATGTTTTTCTCTTTTAAGCACATAAAATGCATATAAGCATAAATTTTTATACCATTTTCACACACAACATATTATCTATACCATAATACATTCACACTTTAACACATACACCTATATTAAATCCTTATGCTACATTGAATACACATAATAATTAGTGTCTTTTGGACACAAAGAAGCCTTTTACACCTTCGCTTTACCCTAAGAAGTTCCTTGGTCTCCTTTCTCTACACAACATACACTATTACCATAAACAAAATTTCATATAAATTCAGCCACACATCAAAAACAAAATATAACTTCATAGATGTCTTATATAACCTTCAAGGAATTTTAGAAAAATATCCAACCAAAAAGAAAATCACTCCTTCAAAAATTAGTTACTATTCACATAAAATCCTAACCTCAAAATTTTCAAATTAAAAGCCTTATTCCTTACAATTGATAGTGTAAACAAGAATAAGAGGGCTCAATTTAGGGTTTTAATTTGTTTTTAGAGGCTAGATATGAGAAAGAAGAAGAAAAAAATAGAGGTTAGGAGATGAAATAGTGGCGGCAGCTACCAAAGGGAGGAAGAAAGAAGAAGAAATAAAAATGTTGACTTTTTAGTCATCTTTGACCCTTTTTAAACCCAATTTAATGGATAGTCAAGATTGGTGGTCAACATAATCCAATAGTTAACTTTTTTTCTTCATTATTCCTTCTCTCTTTTTTTTAAAAATTATTTTACTCCCCCTAAAAATCTTTTTTAAAGTCCTTTAATATGCAATAAAATCATTTACATTAAGACCCGAAAGACTCACAAAAACTATGTCCAAAAACTAAGAAAATCTAATTTAATTAAATATGTTTATCCTTCTTTAATTTTTATAAATTACTTCCCGACATTAAAAAATTCCAATTCTAATGCCAATGGACTATTTGGAATATTTGAGTATTAGGTTATGCCAATCTTGAATTTTTTTGAGCAAAAATAAAATATTTTACGGCTCAACTAAAATTAGGTTACTATTTATGAGACATTGTCATAAAATCTTTACTGCCATTTTTGACCTTTTAGATGACTTTGTTTTTGCTTCAAATTTTCCTAAAATTATATTGTGATTAATACTTTCATTTAATCACATCAGTGTGACTCGAGTCTCAAAAAACATTATTCATATCCTGAGAAGTACTATTTATAACATTGAGATTTTTTAGTGTTACAATGTACATGAGTGCATTTTATAAGGTCTTTAATAAAATATATATTTTACTCCTACTATTTTATTACAAACTAATAGCCCTCACTATTGATCTGAGAAAAAACTCGATGGTTTTCTTGGTGAGATAATATCAATTTCTATTAAAGTTAAACCTTTGCGTATACTTAACAAGTCCAACCCGCAGCTGAAATAGTAGGCATCATATGCTAATTGCAATTGATGCAACTACTAATTATTGGGTCACCAACTCTTGGTGTATGTGTATCTCATACACATTTCCTCAATCTTGCTCTTAGACCCATTAGCCTTGATATTGTTGGAACATATTCTATGTACAATAGGCTTGAGTATGCCCAACAAACCTAATACTAAAGAGAACTATAGTCCAAACTATATTAACATAAGGCTTGAAAGTCTTAATATTTATTGAGGGATTTCTTCCTTTTAGGTCTCATCATACATGGTTTGTATACTTTGGTATGTGTATGTATGGGGTTTAACATGCTTTGGCATGTACAAGCACATTTGATAACATTAAATCATACATATGCATTTAAGCATATTAAATATATGACCTTGTTATGGACTTTTACTATATTGATTTCTTGAGCCAAATGAAATCAATTTAGGTAAGACCCTAGGTAGTATTATGAATTACAAACCTAATAAAGAAATAATTAAAACTTTTCTAATTATTTCTTTATTAGTTATCCTTGCTTTAGCCTTCTTCTTCTCTTGCTCCTTAAATTTCATCTTTCTATTCTAATCCAATATAATCTAATTACATAATAATTTTGTATATAAAATCTCACATAACATGTGAGGGGAGTTAGATGAGAAGAGAAATATAATAGAAATTAAGAGAAAAGGCTGCGACACGCAGGCCCAATTTACCAAAACAAAATAATCCATGCAATCATGATCAATCATATTAGTCATAGTCCATAACTAGTCATAATGGCAAAACATACACCTTTAGCATGCATTCTAATACATCACATGTATTAAAACTTGAAAATGTTGATTACAGTATTTTACTTGCATTATAACTCTTTATAAAACTAGTTAGGTTCATCATCTTGATCAATTGGTTATGCATACTTGTAATCATAGAGTTTTATTCAACATTAAATATGTAATTTAATTATTTAATCATATTATATTATTAAATTACATCACTCCATTAATTAGAGTTCTAATCTAATTAGAATTCTAAAATAAATAAAGATTATAAGTATCATTCAAAATTAACATTCCAAATTGAATTAGAAAACTTGATAGGCTTTATCTTTTTTTATCCTTATCCAATTAGATAACACTTATCCAATCTAGGTTAGGATAAAATCTAATCCTTACCTTTAATTTAAGGTCCTAATCAAATTAGAACTTCAAATTAAAAGGATTAGAATTCAAATCATACTAGGAATCCGATTCTATGTAGGATTCAAACATTTAATGATAAAAATCATCTTATACATATTTAATTAGATTTCTCAAATTTTTAATTTAATATAATTAAATTTAATATGATAATTATCATTTATTTAAAAAAAATAAAAATTCAATCCAATTGAATTTTAATTTTAATTAAAAAATCTTTAAGTGGTAGTTCACTAAGAATCAAATTCGAAGTGAATAGTAAAACCAATTGCAACTCAAACTCTAAAACTAATCCAAAAGAATTTGGATTGATTCCAGAATTGATTGTCACCTTTTTGGACTTGTAATAATGATTTTTATGAACTCAAATTTACCCTCTAAGTCGTTCATCCCATGGCCAACTTGATTGACAAAAATTACCATTACACGATACAAAACTGTGCACAATCTTGATAATTAAGCAAGTTTATGAATTTAATTCATGCACAAAGGATTTTTACCACTTAAAAAATTTTAATTAACATAAGAAAAATCTCATAATTATGAAAAAATAATTGTGGAATTATTGGAGAATAAATAAAATATACTGCACAACATTTGTGCACTAATTGGTTCTTACCCTCTCAAAATTCGAATATATGTTTTATAAATTTACCAATCTTACTCAATTTAATCTTCATGCACAATATGACCAGAATTAAAATTATCATTTTAACTCATCATAAAATTATTCAAATTACAAAAATTTTAATTAAAACATAGTGGCAGAAAAATCAAGACAAAAGCCATCTTCTATGCATATATACCCTTTTATGTGCATAAGAGGAGTTTTCTTATACAAAACCAATTTCAAAAACATTTTTGATCAAGGTTTGATTTTTAAAACATGCCAAATCAAGATTAATCACATTAGTGTGGTCTAAATGATTGAATAAAAATCATAGAACCACCACAAAACCAACATATACAAAAATTGAGATTTATGTATATTTTACCGTAATTAATGTTTTCAACCATTTCAAATCTTTCAATGTGACCTAGATCTGATACCATTATTGGTTTCTATGAGTTAAGCACAATGGAAGGTCATCAAAATTTTTGAAACATACATAGATAATAGAAAATTATAGCCTAAAATGATTATAATTAACCATGTAGAATTCCTTTCCTTCTAGTTTACCTCACCAAGTTGTTGCAATCCACAGTGATCCTCTATGAAATTCCTCCAAGGTATCCACACAATAATGATGATGAGAGAACATCATACTATCTTTATGCTACTAAGATATTAAAGTAGAAGAAGAGAAGAAAAGAAAATTGTCTATTTTACTTAGGAAAGGTGTATGTGCAAAAAAGGGTTTTAGTGGCTCTCTTTTTGACTAATCAAAGTGTGCTATTTATACTCAAAATAACACCTATAGATCATATTTTTAACACTTAAAAATCTAATCTAGCACTTCCATTAGGAACCCCATGAAATGGACCTCCTAGTAGACCATGTACATGGCCCAGTTTGGGCTTATGCACATCTACACATGAGGCCTATAATGGGCTGCCTTTTGAGACTCCTATAGGCCTTAATTTAGATTAGTATTAGGCTTGATTTATGAGCCTTTTAACAATTAAAAGGTTCATTAAAAATCAGTTCAAACATACTTCAATAATTAGACCTCTAAGGCCTAACCTTATTAACCCTAATTTAGGTTAAGATAGGCTAATTGGACTCCAAGCATAATTATTTCTTTTCTTTCTCATTTCTTCATTTTTTAATGATATCTAATATCATTGAATATTTAAAAACTTTCATTCTTATCTCAATTCTTTTAGTGTGTGACCTTATGGGTTTTTGAAGCATGTTGGCAGTACATAGTGAATTAGAATCCTAGTTTAACTATGACTCTTATGGTTCAATCACATTGAATCCATAATTAATTCCCAATTAATAATTCATGTGTCTACAAGTCATGAGAGATATCTAGCCATACATCAAAACTACCTAAGTGTTAAAAACTCAAGTGGTTTAATTTAACCCTTCTATATACAATTACCATGCAATTACTCTTTTCACTACTCTTTATCTCATTTGGGTTTTAGTATGGACTTGCATCAACTCAATGCTAAATTAAGCCCTAAAATTATTAATTCTAATATTTACATCTTTATTCTTAAAATTCCCTTATAAATCTTATTCATACTTGCATCTTACTTTGCCAAAGATTTTTAGAATAAAGATTTTTATTAGAACTTTGAGATAAACTCCTACTATAATCTGGAGTGGTGAATCCTTTGTTAGTCACTTAACTACCTTCAAGTATTTCATGCTATACCCAATCTCCTAGTTATATATACTTCATGGCAAAGTAAAAGCACCATAGTCAAGGTGTAGTACTTGATACTTAAGATAACTTTGGTGATCCTAAGTCCAAAGATACTTGTACCACTGCTATGATGAGATGCTTTCACTGACATAGATTATTTATCCATGTGAAGATCTCATGTTAGGTCTCCAATGTACTTGTTTCTCAAACAAGAATCCGTATGTTAACCCTAAGCATTTTCATGCTTATAGCTTGTATGAACTACTGCTTAACTTAGTCAAGGAGTATAACATGTGCTAGTCTATTTGCATTAACAATGTCCTATCTTGTTAATACTATGATAATGGATAATTTTGGTTTCACACATTAATAGGGATCTCATCATGAACTCTTCATGATTTCTTTTGCATTGTGAAATTATACCAAGGACTTTATTACAAAGTTTAAGATAATGAAAATGCCTTTTATCATTAATTAATGTTTAATATACGTAAATATCCTTATTATATATATGCTTTAGGGATTACAACTAACAACATCTAGCCATGCATTAAGGCCACTTAAGTGTTAAAAAGTCACATGGTTTGACTTAACCTTCCATATACAGTTACTATTCAATAAACTTTTTTCACCATCCTTTATCTTAGTCAGGTTTGATTATAGACTTGTGCCAGCTCAATGCTTAATTAAGTATGTCTAATTAAGCCCTAAATATGTTGGTTTTAACATTTTTATTCTTATTCCCAAAATGCCCCTATAAATCTCATCCACACTTGTATTTTACTTTGGCAAATTTCTAAATAAAGATAACATATTAGAACTATGAGATAAACTCCCCATTATAATTTGGTATGGTCAATCTTTATTAATCACTACCCTATCTTTAATCACTTCATGATATACCCAACCACTTAGCTATGTAATCTTCTTGTTCGAAGTAAAAACACCTGAGTTAAAGTACGCCACTCTACACTTAAGATAGTCATTAGACTTAAGTCTAGGGATACTTGCACTATTGATATGATGAGCAATCAAGAAGTATAACATGTGCTGATCTATTTACATTAACAATATCCCTTCTTGTTAATACTATGACTAGGGATAATTTTGGTATTATCAAATTTTCATGCAATAAGAATCTCACATCATGATTTCCTTTGCATTGTGATTATATACCAGGGAATTTATAACATGGTTTAAGGCATAGCAAACAATTATAAGTATTATAAAAGCACCATGTAATAAAGAAATGCCTTTTCATAAATGAATCAAATTCACATGTTATGTGATAAATAATCCTTATCACATGAGCTCTAGGCATACAACTAACAAGTTAAGCATGCAAGAATAAGAGCAAGTTATTGTTATGCTATGTCTATTGATATTATTGGTGTGTATGTACAAATGACAATGAGATATATGCTTATGTGTAAAAAAGGAGAAAGGGGTTGAGCATATGAAAAAGAAAGAAAATAAGCAAATATGAGTATTATTTCAAGCATGAACAAGAAGTGATTTTTGTGTATGTATTTTAACTTTTCATATTTTCTCCAAAGTTTAATTTTATATTTACTTTTCTTAAAGGTATGATAATTGTACCTATAATAAAAGTCTTTTTCTTGTATATTGTGATGGCATGTTGGCTTAAAGTTATACAGGTTGGTATAAAGTGCATATATGATTGGCAAGCATAAACCTAGTGAAGTAGCTATGAAATTCTTTCATGTTAGGAATAATTGCATTTCTTGAAATAATTAAAATAAGCGTATAATAGGAGATGTTATGTGATTTGAGCATGTGGACATGATAATATGGATATGTTTTTATTAAACATAACTTATGCATATAAGGTAAAAAGTATGATAGTAGGTATTTAATAAGATTTGAGTATGTGATGTTATTATGCATATGTTATAAAGTCATCATACCATATGGAAGCTAAATAAGAGAATTTATAAATATTTTTTTAATATGTTAAAATGAATTAAATCTAAAAGATTATTATAAGCAGAGCCAGGGATAATGCTTCATAGAATCTAGAATTTGCTAGTTTGGCATGCCAGGAAAGGGATATGTAGTACTATTAATTTATGGCTATTTATTCCTTATGTTCTTTATGATTGGGCCCATAATTCTATATTCTTATGCTATGAAGGCTTATGCCTATTTTATCTTATGTTATGCTGGCTTTGGCCATATGATATGATTATGTTTACTTTTACCTTTTCTTAGGGATATTCTGGTAGTTTATCACCAATGGCTCTATTGGTTCCTATGGACTCATGCATAGTGGAAATTAAACATCCATGGAACCCTAACAAAAGTTAGAACATCAAAAAATTGAAAAATAAAAAATTAAAGAAATCATAAAATAATAACTTATTGTAAATTTTGTATGTGATTCCAATTTGTAACTTTTCACCTCATTGAGTTGTCGCAAACTATAGTGATCCTTTTAGGAACACCTCTACAGTATCCACACCAGGAGAAAATTGAATGAGAATTCCTAAGAGGTACACAAGTGAATTTTATTTCTAGGTGTTAGTAGGAAATAAAATTTAAAAGGAATAAAAAGGAGAAGGCTTAAAGAAGGTGAATTTGCGACAATGATAGAGAACTATTCTCTTTGTTGTGGCTCTTCTATTGTAAATGACTTCACAATATTTTTACACCTTTTTTATTCACCCCTACATCAAATTTTCTAGCCATTAAACCCTTAAAAGGCTGAATAAAAAAATGAGCTTTTAATTAATTAATTAAAAGGCCTAATTCTAACCCAGTCACTTAAAATATTTAATTAACACTTAATTAATGTTTTAAGCTTTTCCCTTAGGCTCCAGGCCCAATAAGCCTTCTTATTTTATTTCTTATTATTTAATGACATCCCATATCATTAAATACTTCTTAGTATTACCTCATTAATTTGCTTTTATCTTTGTGTGATTTTATGGGTTTTCGAAGCATGTTGGTAGTACATAGTGGATAAGAGTCTTAGTCTAACTGGGATTCTTATGGTCTAATCCAATTGGTACAATATTTGATTTCCAATAAATTATCCACTTATGCACAAGTCTAGAGCTATGTCTAGCCACACTCAAGACTACCTAAGTGTTGAAAATGTCTAGTGGTTTAACTTAACTCTTCTATAAATAGTTACCATGCAATTCGTCTTTTCACCAGACTTTATCTCATTTAGGTTTGAGTATAGACATGTATTAACTCAATGCTTGATTAGGTATGTTAAATCAAGTCCTAAATATGTTAGTTCTAATATTTATTCCTTTATTCCAAAAATGACCTTATGAATCTCATTCACACTTATATTTTAACTTGGATAAAGATTCCCGTAATAGAGGCATATTAGAATAGTGAGATAAACACCCCCATTGTAATCCAATGTGGTGAATCCTTTATTGATCACTCAATTACATTTAAGTACTTCAAACTATACCCAATCACCTAGCTATGTATACATCATGGCAATGTAAAAGCACTGGACTTAGAGCATAGTTTTCCATACCTAAGATAACTTTGGTGATCTCAAGTTAGAAGGTACTTGCATAACTGATATGATGAGATTGTTTCACTGAGATATATTATTTATCCATGTGAATATTCTCATGTTGGGCCTCTAATGAACTTATTTCTCAAACAAGCATCCATGTGTTATCTCCAAGCATCACTATGCTTGCAACTTATGGGAATTACTATTTGACTAGGTTAAAAAGAATAACATGTTGTAGTCTATCAGCATTAACAATGTTCTATCTTGTTAATACTATGACTAGGGATAGTTTTGGCATTTCACATTTGCATGTAATAAGAATCTCACATTATGAACACTTCATAATTTCCTCTGCACTGTGAATGTATTAGGGACTTTATTACATAGTTTAAGATCATATCAAGCAAATGAATTAACATAGGCACTATAGTAATAACAGATGCCTTTTATTATAAACCAAAGTTTATTATGTACACAAAATATCCCTACTAAATGTAAGCTCTAGGGCATACTTTTAATAACAACTCTTCCTCCACCACTGGTGCAACCACCCCTACCATTATAGGCTTTCCAATAGACATATTTAGAAAGTGTCAAGAAAATGGGTAGAAAGGTGCATAACAGCACAATTCAGTAAAAGCCAGTATGCTGAGCAATGATGCTTAGTGGTGTATTCAATGAAACATATACATAACATGCAAGCACACTAGAACATATCATGAATATAATAATATTTACAATTATAACACACATATGTCATAACAAAAAGATACATATAAAGAAAACATATTCAATATTCATTTAACATGCAAGAATATAAACCACACAACACAAGTGATTACCCCTTTTTATACTTAATAGTATAAATCTTTTTCATAATTCTTTTATTGATTAGTATTTGAGATTCAATCTTTTAGCTTATTTAACTATATTCATAACTGATACTTAATAACGTCTTATTTAAGTTTTATAAATATCATCTAATCCTTTATATTCATTAATTAAGAAACAAAACAATATAATTTAATATAGTTATGTGGACTTCCTAATTCTGTAAAAACCACCAATAATTTATTTATATTCATATTTTTATTCTTATCCTTTTAATGCTTTATGTATCTAAATAGATATTTTTGTTTATTACAATAGTGATTTCCTTCATCAATTAATTTGTTCTTTCCATGTTAGGTTCTCACTTAATCTAAGTTAAATAGCTTATATTCTATAGACAAGTTTGATCATTAAAATATTTCTTTTTAATATTCATATTTTTATTAACTTATTAGTTTGGGTAGCCTATATTCTACAGATAGAAAATCACTAACTAGATGAAGGAGATCCTGATGTGCTATTGTCCACATTCTAAACCTAATAATTATTGCACTAGTATAATTTGCTATCATAATTATGCAGTGGTGCTGTTGAACCTGCCGATGGCTGCACCGCACAAATTTGTGTTCAATGGTTCTGTTAGACCTAACAATGGTTGCCCTCGCATAGAATCATCATGATATATCGATATACAATAGATTATAACAATATACAATATGTGTATATGCGGTGGTCCAAATGGTAGCCACACCCATATAAAAATATTACCAAATATCTAGCAGTTGTTACATTCTCTAGGTGACCATTCAACCTATCTAGCATACTATCTAACTTATATAGGCCTTGCTCATGATTTTATTATAGTTTATTTCAATTATATATGTCACTTATGTTATCCAAATTTTATAATTCCACTTTGATATAAATTATTATTTTACTTATCCTTACTAATCATATACATTTATGGGATACTGTCAACATTTATAAGCTCTTATAGAGTGCTATCACTTCTATAACATTGGTATGATCTCTCTAGATCATGCATCATATACTTCGTATTCTTCATACAAGAATGTTATATTACCATGAATGTATCATAATGAGTAACTCATATCATGGCATGTTGTCTTACCCCATACCTTATATAATACAATTTTATGATCATAATCATAATTCATTTTCTCTTTCAATTTCATTGTACTATATTATCCTCTATATTTATTACATTAATAGATTTTTAAATTTATTATTCACATAATTGAATCCAAACTCAGGCTTTCTCATAATACTTTTCCCTTGCCACCTTGCTTTAATAATTTCTAACATTGTTTTATTAATTTTATTAATCATTATCATTAAGTTCTTTAACATAATTCTTGAACATTATTCTAATTTATTATTATAATTGTCCTTATCATATTCCTTTAATTGTCTTACATGCATTTATTCACTTATTTTTATACTCATTAATCAAATTCACATTTA
>CANXYI011206057.1:0-10370 GCA_948208565.1 Hura crepitans
CCTCCACCAGCTTTAGCACCACCTCTACCACCACCACTAACTACCTTACAGAAGACATACTTGGAAAGAATAAAGAAAATAAGAGCTATGGATTTCCTGGGTATGAGAGAAGATGATGCGATGAGAGCTAAGTACTAGTTAGAGTGGACCCTTAGGATCTTAGAGTAATTAGAGTGCATTAAGGATGAAAGTTTGAATTGTGCCACCTCCCTCCTCCAAGAAGAAGCTTTCCACTGATGGGATATGATGAAAAGCAGAAAGATAGCAACTAAAGTAAGATGGGACTATTTTTTAAAGGAGTTACATAAGAGATACATATCTGAATCCTACAAGGATAAAAGGAGGCAGGAATTCTTAGATCTAAAATAGGGAAGAAGGTTAATGTCAGAATATGAGAAAGACTTTGCCCATTTGAGTAGATATGTTGAGGAGTTTCTACTTACTAATGAGGAAAGGTGTAAGAGGTGTGAAAAAGGCTTTAATGTTAAAGTACAGATACAGATAGCCATAACATAGATTAGATACTTTTTTGCACTAGTAGTAGTAGCTTATGACACAGAGGAGATGCTACAAGAAAAGAGGGAGCTATTCCAAAAGAAGAGGCCATTTATAGCTAGCTAGACCAGTTTGACACTAGGGATAGGCAAGAGATAGAGAAAGTTTCATTCTATATAGCTATCCCAGAGGTAGCCTAGATAGTAGTCTCAAAGGTAGGACTAGCCTCAGAGGTCGAGTCAGGCTTTTCCTCCTAGGCCTTGACCCTTACAACAGGCCTTTAGCGCCCCTATTTCGACAACCTGAAGTGCACCCTCTATATATAGGATTTGTAGTAGGAGACATTGGGGGTAGTGTTGTCAAACCAAGAGAGGTGAATGTATCGCTTATAGAGCTAGAGACCATTTTTAGCGAGATTGTCCCTCAGGATAGCTCAAGGCTGCATAGACCTAGGCATCAGTAGTAGCAACACCTAGTAGAGGACAGAGGCAGACTAGGTAGGATTAGCTGAGTAGCAGTCAGAGGACTAGATTCGAGGCTAGAGCCCCAGCACATTAGTATGCTATAAGGCTTATAAGAAGGCTGAGGCTCTAGACGTGATTATTAGTACCTTCTATTTATTTAATGTACCTATGTTAGCTTTGATAGATCCAGGCTCGACAAATTCTTAAATTTGTACCACACAGGCCCGACATAGAGGGTTAGAACCAAAACCCATTGACTTAGACATTCAAAATAACCTAATTAGGTCGAGTGTGATGGTGAATATAGTATATAGGCACTATCCTCTGATAATATGAGATCGAGTATTCCTAATAGACCTTATTGGACTCCCTTTTTGAAGATTTTGATATCATATTGGGTATGGATGGCTAACAGAACATCAGGTAATGATTGATTATGAAAATAAGAAACTTAACCTCCAGACGGAGGAGGAACATGAAGTAATAATCCTAGGTAGAAGGAATTCTTTATCTAATATGATTTTAGCGGTCACAGTAAGGTGACTCATTCTGAAGGGATATGAGGCATACTTAGCTCATATAATTGATACCAGTAACATAATACCCAACCTTAATCAGATACTTATGGTTTTAGAATTCCTCGATGTATTCCTAGATGAATTACCAAGATTACTACCATATCAAGAAGTAAACTTTGAGATTGAGGTATATCCTAGCACAACTCCGATATCTATTACTCTATACTAGATGGCACCTATAAAGTTGAAAGAGCTAAAGGTATAGTTGTAGGAATTATTGGATAAGGGCTTTATTAGGCCTAGTACCTCACCCTATGGAGTACCCATGTTGCTTATGAAGAAAGATGGGTCACTTTGATTATGTATCAATTACAAACAACTGAATAAGGTAACGATTAAGAATAAATATCCACTGCCCAGAATTGATGATCTCTTTGATAAACTATGAGGTGCCAGTATCTTTTCTAAGATTGACTTAAGATCGGGATACCATCAGTTACTGATTAATGAATGTGACATGCCTAAAACTATCTTCAAAACTTGATATAGGCATTACAAGTTCTTAGTGATGCCATTTGGGCTCACGAATGCCCCAATAGCCTTTATGGATTTGATGAACTGAATTTTTAAACCTTTTTTGGACCAATTCATTATGGTGTTTATAGATGACATCTTAGTGTATTCTAGGAGTTAAGAGGAACATGAATAACACCTCAGAATGGTATTATAGATTTTAAGGAAGAAATAACTATACGCCAAGTTGAGTAAATATGAGTACTAATTGAACGAAGTTACCTTTTTGGGTCATATTACTTTAGCTGAAGGCATCAGAGTTGATCTAAGCAAGGTGAAAGCTATACTAGAATGGAATCCTCCTATGAATGTGATAGATATTCGAAGCTTTCTAGGATTAGTTGGGTATTATTGGAGACTTATAAAAGGCTTTTCAATGATTGCAGCTTTATTGACTCGACTGTTGAGGAAAGATCTATGGTTTAAATGGGATGATAAATGCCAAGCTAGTTTTGACAAGTTGAAGACTATATTGATGGAGGCTCCAATCTTTACTCTACTTGAATAGGGAAATGAGTGCGTTACATATAGTAATGCTTCACACAACGGGCTTGGTTGTGTTTTGATACAGGAAGGCAAAGTGGTTGCATATGCCTCTAGATAGTTAAATCATTATAAAAGGAACTACCTCATACATGACTTAGAATTGGCAGCTAATGTATTTGCATTGAAGGTGTAGAGACACTACTTCTATAGAGAAAGGTGTTATATTTATACTAATCATAAGGACTTGAAATACCTGTGCACACAAAAAGAATTAAACCTTAGACAGTGACAGTGGATGGAATTGATAAAAGATTATGACTGTTTGATCGACTACCATCTAAGAAATGTGAACATGGTTATAGACACTTTGAGTTGGAAGTTCATTGCTGCCTTAAAACCTATACATGCCAAAGTAGCATACATAGAAGATAATGCAATCTTAGTTGAACTGTAAGTTAAACCTAACTTCAAGCAACAAATAAAGAAAGCCCAAATGAGATATGGCTAGTTGGTGCAGACTCTGAGCAAGATCAAAGAGTGAAAGATCACTGTGTTTGAATTAGGGATTGAGGAAAGTTTATATTATCAAGGCAGGTTTTGTGTTCCTAAAATAGATAAGTCAATAACCTAGATCTTAAAGGAAGCTCATAAAGCTCCATACTCCATGCACCTAGGAAGTACAAATCTGTGTCATAACTTGAAACCCCACTATTTGTGGCTATGAATGAAGTGGGATATAGTAGAATATGTAGCCTGATGTTTGACTTGTCAACAGGTGAAAACGGAGCACCAAGTTCCTTCAGGGTTGCTAGATCCTATAGTAATAGCAGAATGGAAATGGGAAAAGATCACCATGGATTTTGTGACAGGGCTACCCATGACATGACTAGATGTGATGCTATATGGGTGATAGTAAAGAGATTAACAAAGATAGCTCACTTTATCCTTGTTAGGATGGATTACTCCTTAGACAAGCTAGCATAGCTTAATATTGATGAGATTGTATGACTACATGGAGTACCCATAGGCATTATCTTAGATTAAGACCCTTGATTTACTTCTAAATTCTAGAAGAAGATGTAATTGGCATTGGGCACTTGATTAGCATAATAGTACTATATTTCACCCTCAAACTGATGGACAATAAGAATGGGTGATATAGATATTGGAAGATATGCTGCATAGTTATTTGATAGAGTTTAAAGATAGTTGGGATTAATATATATCCTTGGCTAAATTTGATTATAACAATAGCTACCAAGCTAGCTTAGGAATGGCACTTTATAAAGCATTATATGGTAGAAAGTGCAGAACTCTCCTTTATTGGAGTGAAGTAGGGGAAGGAAAAATCATGGGGTTTAACTTGATTAGAGATGCATAGGACAAAATCAAGATCATAAGGGATAGATTAAAGGCTATGACTGACTGATAGAAATCTTATGCAGATTAAAAATAAAGAGATATTGAATATAAAGTTAGTGAAAAGGTATTTTAAAACTATCGCCATGGAATAAGATGCTTAAGTTTGGTAAGAAGAGGAAACTTAACACTAGATTTATTGGTGCTTATGAGATCACTGAGTGGGTAGGACCATTAGCATACAGGTTTGCATTGCCATCTAAGCTACAGTAGATCCATGATGTCTTCCATGTTTTTATGTTGAGATGATATAAATTTGACCAATCCCATGTGATATCAATGAAATGATACAAATGTAGATGGATTTAATGTATGAGAAGGAACCAATAAAGAAATCACAAGGTAACAGAAGCCACTTCGAAGAGTAAAGAACAAATGAGAGCTCAATACTTGCACCTATTTACATCAGGTAATTTTAAGGAGGAAATTCCTTAAGAGGTGAAGAATTGTAATGCTCAGAAGTCAAGGTCTTATGAGTAGTACCTTCGAGGCCTAAATAGTGCTCCTCGAGAGTTAAGGCACTTTAGTAAGGCCAAACAGAGGTGTATTGGTCATAAAACTTTGATGGGCCAAGAAATGGACAAAATGAAAAAAAAATTTAAAATTTTGTAAAAACAATAAATTATTTCTGGCCAAGAACTAATGAATAGTGATATAAAATTAATTTGTCCCAAGAACTAGTGAATAGTGACATAAAATGAGTTTATGCCGGGATACCTTAGGGATATACCTAGATGGACCCAAAAATATAATACCTTAAACCTTAAAAATTCCAATCTATATGCTAGTGAAGGAATTTTAATTTTTGAGATCATTTAGTATTTATTTGGAATTTCTTATTTTATGTATGAATATTATTAAAGTTGTCCTTATAATTTGGGCTTCAAATTTTATAAACCTCCTAATGGGTATAATCAAGGATTTTTAAAACTAAAATAAGTATTTTTAGAGGTCTATAAAAATTAAAGTGAAAATTTGAAGTTTAAAAAGAAACCAGGTGAATACAGACCATTAAATCACCATGAGTTCCTATCCGAGCCATCTATCTTACTAATATATAATGGTTTACACATGTTAGAGTGTCACATGTGCAAACTTCATCTTCTCCCCTAAAAATTCTATGCTATTATCACTCCCACTTTGCACCTTTTTTTTTCTTTCTCACTCCTCCCATACACTAGCAAATCTCACAAAAATTACATATTTTAGACCGTCTATGACCTTATAGTCTAATCCAAGTGGAAATTTTGAAAAAACTTGTATAGAAAGAGAGAAATTCACATAAGGTGAATACTACCCAATTCAAGTGTAAGTGATGTTTTTTCAAATTTTATTTTTGTTTTATGTAATTTAGGTGATTCTGAGAGAAACAACTCTCATTAGAGCTTTGTAGAATTTTTAGGAATTTTTCTAGATTAGAAATGTGTATGTTTAGGCCAAAGAGAGGAAAGTGAAAGAGAAACCCATTTAAGGCCATAAAGTGGTAGAAAAGGGGTATTCTTATACCCTGGGTATGTGAAATTGCCATAATTGATCCATGCCATATGAGTTTGTATGTAATTATTTGTATGAATGTTTATAGAATTCAAAATACTTAAGGTTTGGCATGGTTTAGATGTAAATTGCTTATGTAAGTGTGATAATATCCTAAAAATAATGTTGTATGCATAATTTGGGTAAGAGAAAACAAGTGTAGATATATGTGCTTGAAATGGCCGAATGATATGCATGTGTTTGTTGTTGCATATGTACATGTATATGACATTGTATTTATGGCATTAGAATGAAAATGGGATGAAAATAGGGATAGAAATGTGAATGAGAAAATTAAAATGTAACGAATAATGGTTTAGTGATTTATGACCTAAAATGTTATGTGTTTGTGGTACTTGAATTGGCATCTAAAACTATTAGTAGGAAAGGGAAATGATGGAATAACTCAATGTGGTAAGATTAGTAATCACTTTGATGGATATTAGTGGATAAAAGAATGGATTAAGCTTGGTACATTAAGCGACATAAAAATTACAACGGAGAAGAAATGACTAAGTGAAGAGTAATCTCAACAAAAATTACCATATAAATAGTGCTTTTACGTAAAATGACTTGTAATGAGGAAAGCAGCATAAGTGCACCCCTATGGTACATATGGGATATTAGTAATGCTATAACCATTAAAAGATGATTGATAATTGAATAATAATAAGTAATCAATAGGTAGGCCTATCAATTGGACACTCACTGGATGGGTTGATCAGTCAATAATGGAGTTAGTAGCTGCTAGGTAGATTGGTCTTTCTAGGGCCGCTATTGTTTAGTAGATATGGCACGTGCACCCACTGAGGTTTTGATGTTGAGCCCTACACACTTGGGTATTGGAAGTTCCCACGGGGCTAACCCTGCTGCCCACTAGATTGATTATAGATATTGGGAGGTCGCATGAGTTGATCCTTACTATCAACTGGTTTGATGATGGACCTGATGATTTGGGATATTGGGAGGTCCCATGAGGATAATCTCTGTTATCCCCCTTTATAGATATTGGCAGGTCTATAGACTAATCCCTACTATAAATAGTTTGGTATTAAAAGGTTCCACATAATAGATCCCTACTATGGGACTAGGTAGGTGTAGCTACTGAGGTCAAAAATATTGGCAACTATATACTATAGGTCCCACTATCTAGTGTCTTAAAGTGTAGTCTATCTATCATGGGCCTAAATAATAGATTGATTAACTAGATGTAATATAATGTGACTAATAAAAATGGTTAATGAGTGAAGATAATATCTGGATAATAAAATCACTAGAACATATCAGAAAAGGTTACTTGCATAACAAGTTATTGTAATTGGTAAAACTTAGTTATTCAACATGTGATAATATTATATGTCACTACTTCACTACTTATGTTTTGATGCATCTCATATCACTTATGTTTGCATACATGCATGACATGCATTTATTTTTTCAATTCCACTAATGAGTGTAGACTCAACATGTCAGTATTCCAATGTGCAAGTTGTAGATGAGATTAGTTGGCCAGCCTCATCATGTGCAATATAGTTGTTTGCTTTTTGGGTAATCTTTCTATACTTTTGAGAGATGTTAGTAATGGCACTTATTTATATTTAGAGATGTATATAATGACATGGTCCTAGATATTATATAGTAATAACATGTAGTTAATGTCTGTTTAACTAACCTAAATGAATATATGTATGTCTAAGTAAGTTATATAGCATAACTATGATGTATGTTTATATGTTATGGGTTTAAGGTCTAGTGTGATGCTATTGATTGTATGTTGATGAGATTTAGGGAAGCAGAAGGCTCTTGGAGTTGTGGAATATATGGGTGATAGTATAAAAGTGTTTTTATAGAGGAAATTTTTTTTAATTTTTTACCCCGATAGTCATCATGCTGCCCAATTTTCTGTAAAATGGATAACAGACATAAAATGGTGTTTTAATATATTAAAATAGTCATTACTAGGATGTTATGAAATAATATTTTCAAATCTATTAAGACATACCACCAAGTTGAAAGGAGTATTAAGTGTTGAACGAATGATACATGAGGAAATTTTAGGATGGGTGATCTACGGAAAGTAGCACTCTTTGTCTATTTCCTTCTAAAATGGACTAGGGGTGTTATAGCTGCACCTACCTAACTCCATTTGATTGTAGGTTAGTCTTGGTGGACCTCCCAAAATACGAAAAGCAAAGATTAGCCTTATGGGACCTCTCAAATCCTAATCATTAAAACATTATAAGTGGATTGTAGGGATCAGCCTCGTAAACCCCCCCAAATCGATAATAAGGTAGGCAAGAAGGGACCAACCTGTATGGACCTCCCAATAATCAGCTATGTAAAGCTCACTATCAAAACCTTGGTAGCAACACTTACCATCATATATCATAGGCAATTGCTTAGGAGGACCAAGACCCCTAGCAGTTGCTATTTCCTTAGTTGATCAGTCAACCTATCTAGTGAGTATCTAACTGATATGGGCCAGCTTCTAATTATCACTTTTATTGACATAGTTATAGGTCATTAGTCATTACTCATGATATAGTTTATATTCATCACAGTTATATGCACATTTCCATTTCTACACGTCTCATAAGTACAATTCATTTTACTATTAGGTCACTATTCATTTGGTCATTTCTATGACCATAATTCTTGAGCCATCATCATCATGCAATCTATCATAATTGCACTAATATCATATCTCATCATTACTTACATTTCCACTTAATATGATTATTAACATCATTACTCAATATGTTTGCATTATTTCATCCAACTCACTTCTATACATTTATCCATATCATGTGATATTCTCATTACCATTAATGGTCACTTTTACACCCATGTAGAAACTTCATGCTTTATGATAATTTAGGTCATATTATGCATTACAAATTACCTTTATTTCCTTTTCCAAATGCCACATTTCAAGCATTCTTTGTGTCCACATTCTAGCTTAAATGTACCCTAATTTCTCATTACACACACTTATGCACTAACATTATCTTTCTACACTCCTTTCAGCCACAATTTAAAAATACACATGCACACAAATTTATCACACTTTAATCACACATATAGACTTCTCATAGTTACATTAGCATAGTTACATAAACATAATATATTAACATACACGCATATAGATAAAAACTTACACACGTATACAAACTTACACTTGTATACACACTTTTATATACACATTCATGCAAACACATGTTAACACACATATATTACATCAAATTCAAATGCCTAGGGTGTGAAAACACCCTTATTCACCATTTCAAGTCCTTGGTTACCCTTCCTCAATAATCTTTCTATCTTTACTTATAAACATACACATTATAGGGTTTAAAAAATTCCAAAAACTTCTACATAACTCTAAATTGAAAGGTAGTTACATGGTTAATCTAGGCCCACATAAAACTACCTAAAACAAAAATAAAAAAGTGTGATAAAAACACTTACAACAAATTTTAGCACTATCCACCAAGTGTGTATATGTCACTTTTGAGCCATTATTTCTAAATTCTATAAATTAAAGTGGCTTCAGCAGACTATGGAGGCAAAGAACAATATAAAATAGAGGATCAAATAAAGGGCATTAATGGCATCATCTTTTGGTGATAAAGGGGGAAGATGATCACTTTGGCACATGTGACAACCCCCATATGTGCCAAGGCTTTTATACTAGTGAGGTGCACTGCTCGGATCTTGCTACGTGTTAATCTAATTGCCCATTTTAATCCAATTTTCTTTTAAACTCTAGAAATTAAAAATAATTTCTCAAGACCTCAAAAAATCATAATTTTAGTGCCAAAAATTCTTGATTGTGCTTATTAAGGGCCCCATAAAATTTTAGGTCAAAACTCCATTGGGAACTAAGGTTAGTATTCACTCATGAGATTAAGAAATTCTGAATAATAATTGAATAACCTAAAAATATTAAAATTCCTTCACCAATAGACTCATTGGAATTTTTGACCTTTAGGGTATGATATTTTCAAGTTCATCTTAGTACATTCCAGAGCTGTCCCAGCACAATGTCAACTAATGTCATTATTCACTAGTTCTTGGCCATAAATGACTTATTAGTTCTGTTAAAAGTTTTAATAATTTCATTTTCATCATTTTCTAGTCTGTCAAATTTTTATAACTAGTACATCACCTTTTGGCCATCATATAGTGCCCCGGTATCCCTAAAAATACTATTCATGCCTCGAAGGTACTATTCAAGAAACAGAGATTTACAAGCATTGCATTATTTCCCCTTTTAAGAAATTTTGTCCTCATAAGTACCTAGTGAAAATAGATGCGGATACTGATCTTTCATCTAATCCTCACTTTACCAAGTGGCTTCCTTTATCTTGTTATGCTTCCATATCACTTTCATTACTAGTATAGATTTGTTTTCCAATTCTTTGACTTCTTTGGCTAATATATGCACTAGTTCTTCCTTATAAGTCAAGTCTAGTTGTACTTAAATCTCTTTTATAGGTATCACATGAGTGGGATCATATCGATATCACTTAAACATCACAGCATGGAATACATCATGGATCTATTGTAATTCCACTGGTAAGGCCACCCTATAGGCTCACATATTCTATAATCTTGTATGGATGATGAATCTAGGACTCAATTTCCCCTTTTTTCCAAATCTGAGTATCTTTTTTCCATGGTGATACTTTCAAGAATACTTTATCACCTACTTTATATTCAATGTCCTTTTCTTTCTAGTCAACATATGACTTTTGTTAATATGTATTAGCTTTTAATCTATCCCTTATGATTCTGACTTTCTTCTCAGAATCCTTGATTAAATTAAGTCCCATAAGCTTGCTTTCACTTGCTTCACTCCAACTAAGTGGCATCTTACATC
>CANXYI011206203.1:0-12338 GCA_948208565.1 Hura crepitans
TGCAATGCAAAAATTACATTCAAGCGAATGACCCGATTTACATAGGACATCAATAAATAAATAAGAAAAAGTTTCAGGAGTTGTTGAATATGAAATAATTATTTTAATATAAATGAAATTGAAAATTCATCAACTTCAATATTTGTTTTTTAATAGAAATACAAAAACTCAAAATATAATAAGAATTTAATAACTCAACCAAAAAAAACGCTGTTAAAATAATTTAAGATGCGGAGTAATTATTTTTTTATTTACTTGAACACCAAGAGATTTATAATTTTTAAGGAAAAAAAAAAGAAAAAGAAGGCAAAAAATGCCACGTAGAAATGGGCCCCGTTTGACACAACAACAGCTGTCTCTGCCTTCCTGGCAATCTCTCTTCGGGGTCCGTTTCGGTGTGGACACAAAACAAAGCCATTAGAGTTTTGACTTTTCACTAGAATTTATTATTAATTATTAAGCAACCTCTTATATTTTTTTGCTTTTGCCTTTCAAAATTAATTTTAATTAATTCAGTGGATTTCACACGCTCATCTCTCATTTCCTGTTTTCAAGGTTGGTTTCTCCCTCTCTTTCTCTCCCTCTCCGAAGCCCCTCTCCACCCTATTGCGTTATTCAATTCGTTTAGGGTTTTTTTTTTTCTCCATTTCTTTTTTCTTTTCCCTCATATTTTGCGTCTTCTTTGTTATCATAACTCTTTTTCATGCCTTTCTCCTTTTTTCTCATATATATGTTTGAATGCTTTTCCATTGCTTTTGCTATATATCTGCAGGTTTTTGGTTTTGTATTTGCTCATGATATCTAGGGTTTATGTCAAATGGCTGAGCCTAGAAGATGCCTTCCCAATCAACCACTTGGTTAGCCTCTCCTTTCCTTTCCTTTGCCTTGCATTTCTTTAATTTTCTCCCATTCCGTCCTCTTTCTTTCTCTTGTATTTTCGTTTTCTCTCATGTTTTCATGAATGTATAATGTGATCGTATTGTCTGCGAATGTTCATTATAACGCACACTTTTCATGCGCGCTTCCATGCAAGAAGTTTTCAGTGACTTCACAAAATTTGAATTTCTAAAACTAAAAGACTTTATCTATGCTTCGTTTTTTATTAACAAAACTGCTCTTTTAAGTATAATTACCTATATTCTCGATATTTTAGTGAAGATGACGTGGTATTACCTTGTATTTTGATCCACATAATATGATGAGCTTTTCAATGGCTGTAAGTTTCAAGACTTTTAGACGATATTGATCCTTAGCCATCCGACCATTTTCTTCATTTTTCAGAATTAAAGCAGATACTGGAGGAAGCGAGACATCGTTGGCTTCGGCCTAATGAAATCTTAGAAATACTTGGCAACTACCAGAGATTTAAATTGACTCCAGAGCCACCAGTTAGGCCTTCAGGTTTTCATTACTACTTTTGCAGTTATATTTGTTTTTGGGACATTTCGTGTTATTTCTAAATCCATGGTTGCTTATAAACTATTTGCGCATCACATGCAGACGATAGCTTCTATCTTTGATATTGCTTTTTCTTTATTGTGGTTGTTCTGCTATAAACGTATTTCTCATCTGTAGACTTGCTTAAATAAGTCCTGAATTTTTCCATCCATTTAATTTTCCAAGATATTCATTTTAGAGAGTAACACCCTTCTTTTTTCCTTCTTTTTTTCTAAATGAATATATATGAAAATGGGACTGGAGCATGATGTCACTTGCTATTGGACATATCATTATAATCTCGTGTTATAGCTTTTAAGCCTTGAAGTTCGTTGCCAACACTCGGAATTGCCTTCTTCTCTGTCAGCTTTGGTCTTCCAATACTGAGGATTAGAGATGCATTATCACTGTCACCGTTACTGAGATAAATTCTTTCTATGGGTTGTCAATAAAGTGATTGAGTGGACCATGTCAACATAGCTGGCCTGTGGCACTCTTGCATGTCCCAAGCATAAGTAGCAAACAAAATGCTAAAAGAAAAGTGGCTGTCATTTGTACACACACACACACACACACACAGAGGGACACACGCCTTGTTGTATTTATTTGGTGGGATGGCATACTTTAGAGCACTTTCAACTTATAAATTGATAAGACCAGTCTTATGTGAACAAGTGTTGCTTATACTTACTGACACTTGCACATATGGCACTATTTAGGAAAATAGTATTGGTTCAGTGCTCTCTTTCACAGACGTTGGGATTTCACTTTCCCTGTTGAATATACAAACTTAATCTAAATGGATTTTTTTTTTTCAGCTGGATCCTTATTCTTGTTCGATCGGAAAGCACTTCGATATTTTCGTAAAGATGGTCATCGTTGGAGGAAAAAAAAGGATGGAAAAACTGTTAGAGAAGCTCACGAAAAGTTGAAGGTGTGCAGTTCAATTTGTTATTTGTAAGTTCACCTATTTTTTTGGTCAGTCCTGGCTGGTTCAGTTCAACAGTATTCTCGGATGTTATTTCTCATTGTTTGACCATCTGTCTCTAGGTTCCTTAGCTACGGTAAATTTGAAG
The DNA here is from genome assembly GCA_948208565.1 of Hura crepitans. Classification (NCBI taxonomy): domain Eukaryota; kingdom Viridiplantae; phylum Streptophyta; class Magnoliopsida; order Malpighiales; family Euphorbiaceae; genus Hura; species Hura crepitans. The sequence goes on from CANXYI011206203.1 coordinate 2,514, forward strand.
CTAAAATGATTTTTATAGGTAAATAATAAATTTTAGTTTCAATCTTGACCCTCTATGGTAATGTATGCTGAAAATTTTAGTGAATGCAAGTAACTGCTGTAAAACTACTTTGATTATTGAACATTAAGATAATTCAGAGTCTCCAAGAATCCCCGTTCTTAATGTTGTAGGTCCCTAATTTTTGGCTATGTTTCTGCTTCTGAAGTGCCAAGTATCTGAAAAGGGAAGATATACATGTTCAAGCACATCTTTCACATTCTTGGGACATTGATGCTAACTGTTTCAGGAAAAAATATTGAGGATGAATGCTATTGTCAACTTGAAAATGATGGAGACTTATCACCCTTTTGCTTTTTTTTCCCCATTAATTGTTGAATTAGCACAGTCCTATCATACCCAGGCGTGGTTCCTACTTGAAAGAATGGATATATTGACTTACCAACATGACAAGGGTTGATATGGTTTGAGTTTGAGTGAGATTGAGACCTGGTGTAAATTGATTGGAGTTGAATCATGTATAGGATTTATAAGTTGTCTAAAAAGGAAACTAATCTGTCAGCATGACCTATATTAATCATCATTCATACATCATTTATTCTGTCTTTTCTTAAGAAGGCTTTGCCCTTGGAAATGTGCAGTTCAGTCTTTTATGGTTTCATGCTTCGGTACTTCGTGCACTGTTGATGGTGATTCTGAGGTGGTTTTGGTAATTCTTTATGTCTTTCTTGGTTTCGTAGGCTGGCAGTGTGGATGTTCTTCATTGTTACTATGCACATGGGGAGGACAATGACAACTTTCAACGACGATGTTATTGGATGCTTGATGGGTGAGTTCCGATACATGATTTGCTGATTTGAAAGTTCACATTGTCACTTTATTGTAAGAGTCAGTGAAGGAACTATTTGATAGACTTCAGTACATGGATCTTCTTTGATGAGTTTCTTTATTGATAAATACTTTTGTCATTCTTTTAGATTTTATTTTCATAAATTATATTAATTTTATACCTTTCTATGATTATTTTCTGGTTCTCAGGAAGTTGGAGCATATTGTTCTTGTGCATTATAGAGAAGTAAAAGAGGTATTTTTTGTCACTGATCTATGTGTATAGTCTCTCTGTTCCTTATGCTTGATTGTGTTCAATTTTTTTTCAATGAATATTCTGTGATAATGTGTTCAAAAATTTTGGAGTGAAACATATAATAGTCTTAACAGCAAGTAAAGGACTTGTTATATAAAGGACTTTTTATAGCCTTTTTTCTTTCCGCTGTCACTCTGCTATTCATGTTTGAAGGAGTATGCGGATGTAAGGACTCTCTATGGATACTTACAATAACATGCTTCAACATTCCTTGGATGGTAAAATTTCTCTTTGTGACGCAGGGGTACAGATCTGGTGTATCACATCTGCTAGACCCACGTACACAGGTTGACAGTGTACCCAGTTCTGCTCCTTCCAATGCACAGACAAACTCACCTGCTATTAAAGGTCAGACATCTTATGTGTTGACTCCCAACAGAATTGACTGGAATGGCCAAGCATTATCTTTAGAGTATGAGGACTCGGATTCTAGAGATGATTTAGGAGCTTCCTCTCTCACTGAACCAACCTATAATTCTGTGTCACACAGTTCTACTTTACTTGGCACTGAAGTTGAAGGTAAGGTGAACTACAGTTTCTCAATAGTTTGATTTATTTGTATTGCCACAGAAAAGCTTACTTTTTTTTTTTGTAAATGGAGTCTAAGACATTCTTGATTCATTGGATGTGTTTGGTTCTATGAGTGTCCTGGTATCTTTTCTCTTTTGACACTGTAAATACGCATGTGTCAAGGTGGTGGCCATTTTAAATATTTGAACTGGCAAAGATTCAAATTATTTTGTTTAGTTACCAACTTATGCAAAACACTTTGACTAGTTTGGAGCATTCAATCTTCATGTATTGACATGTCTTCTCTTCTTGGTAGTTAATGGAGTCCAATACATTCTAGATTCATTGAAAGCACATAATTGTATTTATTAGTCACTTCTTTCATATATCATGGTTGGTTGCAGTTTATCTCTTTGAGCTAATTTTTCCTATTTCTTTCTGGTTTTGTAGTGTCTTGTAAATAATATAAAAGATTGATGTGATGCATATAGTGCTTCGTATATTTCACCTTGTATTTGACATTTTTTTGGAAGGTATTTTTTGGTTCTTAAAGTGTTTATTTGGTTTCTATTACTTTTTAGGATTCCCTGTGTTACCAAAGAATTCCCAGGTATCATGGTTTGTTGGATCGAAATTTGATCAAAGCTCTGGATCATGTATTTGGCCTGAAATTTCCAGCTCCTGCAAGAGTGCTTGTCGAATGCATGATCAGAAACTTTATGTTGGACAACCTGTTGGAACTGAGTTCATTAGCCCTAAGTTACCAGATTCCAGATTAGACGGTGATGTTCCAGATACTGTGGCTACTGAATTGACCACTGGTGTAGATGATCAAACAGTTGCAACTGTTGACCAGAGATTAGTGCAGGTAATCATGCTGCAGTTGTTCCTTTTTTTGTGGATATTTCAGATCATTTGTCTATGGCTGTTTGGTTACTTTATGTATTTGATGATAATCCTATGTTTTTCATGTAACTAAATATGAAAAGAAACATATGCTTAAGATTTACGTGACCTGGATTGGGTAAATCTGAATAAAGATTCCTTTTAAGATTTGACACACCACATTCATTTTTTAAGCATTAACGTGTGGTAGGATTATTCTCTATATATTGCCCTATATCACACAATGACAGTTCTAGTCTTGCATGCTTTTCCTCTGTGGTTGAATGGAATAGTAGTAACCATTTTTTAAATTGATCTCGTGTTTGTTGTTTATAGGGTCTAGTAATGCACCTTGTCTTATATGTATATCAATTAATTCTATGTTGGAGAATTACCAAGTGAACTGGTATCATATTTTTGTTGCAGGAGCATGACTTTAATTTGATTTCATCGCACTTTCCTGATTCTTCTGGCTCTCAAACAGCTGCCAAATCAAAAGATAGCAGAGCAAATAATAAGGAATTAGGAGAACTAAAGAAACTTGACAGTTTTGGGAGATGGATGGATAAAGAAATTGGTGGGGATTGCAATGATTCTCTGATGGCATCGGACTCTGGGAATTATTGGAATACATTGAGTGCTGAGAATGAAGACAAGGAAGTATCCAGTTTATCACACCATATGCAATTAGACATTGAATCATTGGGCCCTTCTCTTTCTCAAGACCAGTTATTTAGCATTCGTGATTTTTCGCCAGATTGGGCATATTCTGGTGTCGAAACAAAGGTAATTTTTAATACTTCTTTAGTACATGAAAATGTTTATTCATCAGAATTTCAACATAAGCTATCTGATATTTGATGGTTGCTCATTTTCTCAGGTTTTAATCATTGGTACATTTTTAGGAAGCAAAAAGTTTTCTGGTGAAATCAAGTGGGGCTGTATGTTTGGTGAAATTGAAGTTTTGGCTGAAGTTCTGACTAATAATGTCATCAGATGTCAAGCTCCTCCACATGCCACTGGGAGGGTCCCATTCTACATCACTTGCCGTAACAGGTTAGCATGCAGTGAGGTGAGGGAATTTGAATATCGGGAAAATCCATCAAAAACCACTTCACTCTCTCTCAGACTTTTGCAAAAGGAGGAGCTACAGTTTCAAGTGCGTCTAGCAAAGTTGTTATGTTTGTCGTCAGAGAGGATATTGTTGAATTGTTCCATTGCAGGATGTGACAAATGTAAGCTTAAGAGTACCTTATATTCAATGAGAAACAATAGCAAGAAAGACTGGAATAGTGCTGGGGTAAACTTTAAGGTCAATTGCACTGATGGTGGAAATAAACTGATTGAAAGTTTGCTAAAGGACAGGCTTCTTGAGTGGCTGATTTCTAAAGTTCATGAAGGAGGTAGAGGACCTGATGTTTTGGACGATGAAGGCCAGGGAGTCGTACACTTGGCTGCTGGTCTTGGTTATGAATGGTCCATGGGTCTCATAATTACTGCCAGTAACAATCCCAATTTCAGAGATGCACTAGGTAGAACGGCACTTCATTGGGCATCATATTTTGGGAGGTCAGATGATTGCCCTTTTTTTTTTTTCCCAATTCTTGTTTATGATTATTCAATTTGCTGGATGTTGAATTTATGGTTGCTATTTTTATTAACCAGATTATGCTTTGACCTATGGTTTTCGTGCTGTTAGAAAATTATGTCTCAACCTGTTATATCTTGTGATCGATTTTAAATTCCACTATTTCCATGGAACTAAAGAAATTTTTTGTGGTGCTATATTTTTTTTGGAACCTTCAACTTTTGGTTTCTATTTTACATGCATAAAGGCCATGTTTGTTCACTGAATTACAATCGTATTCATGTATTTGCTCCCCTTAGAGAAGAAACAGTTATTGAACTTGTTCGATTGGGTGTGGATCCGACTGCTGTTGATGATCCAACTCCAGCATTTCCTGGTGGAAGAATTGCAGCTGATTTAGCATCAAGTCAAGGACATAAAGGAATAGCTGGGTACTTGGCTGAAGCATTTTTAACTAGGCAACTTTCTTCCTTGAGTACAAAAGAAAATGCCACAGATTTTGGTGCGAGCATTGCAGCAGAAGAAGCTATTGGGATAGCTGCGCAAATTACCCTTCAATCAAATGGGGGAGTAGATGAGCAGCTTTCCTTGAAAGAATCTCTTGCTGCTGTAAGAAAATCAGCTCTTGCAGCAGCTCTAATTCAAGCAGCCTACAGGTCTTATTCTTTATGCTATAGACAATCGCCTAAGAGCTGTGATGACTCTGAAGTTTCACTTGACCTGGCTGCCCTATGTCCTTTGAACAAAGATCATAGGAGGAATCACTTCGAAGACTATTTACATTCTGCAGCTATAAAGATCCAACAGAAGTTTCGTGGGTGGAAGGGAAGAAAAGAATTTTTAAAGATACGCAATCGAATTGTAAAAATTCAGGTACTGAGCATGTGGTGCTTATTGAAATTTTCACACATTTAGGTGATAAATATCAATTACAGTCATGAAATGTATATGGATTGAGTCAAACTTGTCCTGAAATTGTACATATCTGATTTTGTGGGGAACAGGGAAGGAATTATTTCCGAGATTGTCAATCTATTCCTGACTGATTCTACTACAAGCCCAGCTGGACCTTAACTCCCATTTTTCTTCTCTCCTTTCCCTTATAATGGGAACTGTCAAATTAACTGTATATTTCTATAAATTATCATGGTGCTGGTTTTATTTTGGTAAAGCAATCTGAATTTTATGCAAATGCTTATACAGTCTGCTCTTTCCTTGCAGGCTCATGTGAGGGGACGTCAAGTACGCAAGCAATATAAGAAAGTTATTTGGTCTGTTAGCATAGTGGAAAAGGCAATACTGCGTTGGAGGCGCAAAGGATCTGGCTTACGAGGATTTCAGGCGAAGACAATGGAAAATGCAAGTCCAGGAACTGACAAAACTGATGAATATGAGTTTTTGAGAATTAGCCGTAAACAGAAGTGTGCTGGAGTCGAAAAGGCTCTGGAAAGGGTCAAGTCTATGGTGCGTGACCCTGTAGCCCGCGACCAATACATGAGGCTGGTTGCAAAATCCGAGAATCTCAAGGTAAATGTTGCGTTCTCAGTATTAAACATGAATGCAGCTGGCATCATAAGTGTGATCGAATCTGTGCAACATAACCATGCTACTTGTACTTTCTTTCAGCTGGAAATGATGCTAGTGACTTTGCAGGTTTCGTATCATAATTTTTCTTGGAGTTAAATGACACGTGGAGAATTCTGGAACAGTTCTCTATCTCACACACACTATGCACCAACACATTCTCATTGCCATTTGATAATTCCTAATTGATGATTGTGTTTGCAATGCAATGCTGACCGTTGATTGCTGCACGATCCACAACAGGTAACTGACGAAGGGATTAAGGCATCAGAGCAAGATGAAGATTTGCAAATTGGAGAAGATTCCACGCGCTACAGTTGATTAATGATCCAGTAAATTGTTGTTAATATTACATGGAACAAAGCTGCTGCGTTGTCCATCGGGCTTACTAGTAAATACATTTGATAGCAATCATCTAACATGTGCTGATGGGTTTGTTGTTGCTAAAAATATAGGGAGGCAGGATGACGAGGGGGATTGTAAATGCTAGTAAATATTCGGCTGCTTTAGGGTAATGGAAATAGGATGGTTTGATTGAAGTTTGAGGGGAATAAGATAGCATTAGAATTGAGAAAGTGAAAAGGCGTTAAGGTGAAGTAAAAACCATGGTTCTCACCAAGCATATGGGAAATATATCTGTTCTCTAATCCTTTGGTAATTATTCCTCTGTTTTTTGAGTCTTGTTATTGAAAATTTGTCTCCATGCTGAAACACGCCTTTCAAAGAGATTACGAATTAAATTCTAATAGAGCCTACAAACCCACCGGTGTGATTCACAAGTGGAAAAATAAATCTGGTTTACGAAAGGAAAACGATGTGCATCCTCCCAATCCAGCTCAGCAATTGAGGAGAATACAATCCAATCACTAGCACAGTCCTAACATCCCTAATACTACACAGGAAACTACAACAAATGTATGGAAAGACTTCCATGGAGAATGGCTCCTTCCAACTCCAGCTGTAACACTTCCCACTCCTGGAACGGAAGAAAAATCGTTAGAATTTGTCTATCATTCTAATTGCTTATATGCATATAGTTCGTTTAGTCCCAACTTTTTCTGACGACTCTTAACAAAAATCAAATCTAGAAAAGGGTATGTATGTACATCTTACCACATTCTCGAGTGGCATTAGTGGAAGCAGAGCAAAGACACAGCGTTCCCTCTGTCTCGGTATCAAACCCACAGGTACCTCCAGATTGTGAGCATCGTTCACATCCAGTTTCTGGCATACTAAACGACAGTTTAATTCCATATGTCCAATCCAAGGGTCCAATTCCTCTCAAGTTATCAGTGTTAACCACAGTTGTAAAATGGGTACAGTCCAAGATATTCATGCTCATGAACTTCAATGTGTCGTACCCAGTAAAACAACATGGCGGAGAGCTATTAGTAAGCAAACGGAACACTCTGAAAGCACTGCAGGAGGTATAGAGTTCGTCACAGAAGTGACCAGAGAAGTCGAAGCAGAGATTCTTGTAGTGGTTTAGAACCGGAGAGTCAACAGAGCAATTGAGAAGAGCAAACACAGTGTCTGGAGTAGGAGCGATGATGAACGATTGTACACCGGTCATGATAAAGTCACGGTGAGGCTGGAGAATGGAGCATGTTGACATGGCAGGATCGTATATCTCGAGAGTTTTTTTGTCGTAGTCGATGTGCTGGACCTTGTAGCTACGTGAAGAGGCTATGAAGAACAGGTCAGTGCTGCAATTAAACATTCCCCGAAACTGCGGTGCCCCACAACCGTCATCCACGCCGAAGGGATAGTGTATGTCAATGCTGCCGCAGGTGGTTCTGCAGGAAGTGAGAGCTAGAGTAGGTAGAGATGGCAGAGTTAAGGTTATAACAATGAGATTGAAGACGGTGAGCGGTGTCAGTAGAGTATGAGTATGCATTTGATATTTGAGAGAAGGAAGGTAAAGGAGGATGAAATTTTCAATTTTGGTTAGGGGACAGCAAGTCAGCAAGATTGAGTCGAAGCTTTGTTCTCCGAGATATACTGGATTGAGTGGGGAACTTTTTGGACCGTTGGAGGAAGACAGCCTGGATCCACGGATTGAAAATTTTAAGAAAAGATGGCTCTCACATTTCAAATATTGTGGCCCAGCAGCTGCAAATGCGTTGGTTCCACAAAAAAAAAAAAAAATGGTTATAATCATTGAGGAGTGTGCAGTGTGACCTTGGATTATTATTATTATTATTATTATTTCCTAAGATGAAGGCTCTTTGGTGACATAAATCACAGTCCTGGAAGCCTAGTACTTTGACTATAATCAGAAGCAACTAGCTGCTGTAAAGCTAAACAGGATTGTTGACGCCAGCTCAAAAGCATGATAATCATTCATTCCAACGAAATGTCCAATTGGATACTGCAACTCGTGGACCTTTTAGTTTAGACACTGTACAAGGTGACCGAAGCAAGTAGCCAAGGAAATTATTTTTACTGCTAACTTTGTTTACAGGAATTTGGGTAACTTCAAACAATGATCGATGTTGCGCAAGTATTCCATCCTGGAAGGAGGATCCCACTCCCTCACGGAATATCTTTTAGGCTTCTTCATGGGACACATTTGGAGATGCTCAACGTTCTGGAACTGTGGACCATAAGCACCTGAATGCAACCCCATCTGTATATAAAGGAAAAACAATCAATTGGTTATAATAACTGTGATAAGGATTGTAGTCATCTGAGTGGTTTCAACTCCAAGGTTGGGAATGGCCTGGCCTGGCATCTTCACTGAGAAGGAAAGGAGGAGGACAAGTAAAAAGCTGCGTGCATGCAAATTGGACATGAGCTTTGGGGTGAAATGAATTTCTAAGTGTCTCATGATCCCATTCTAAACTAATCAATCAGACTTCTTATGCTTCTACCATATCAAAAAGTTAGATCCATTTTCTACTCGTATTAAATAATTATCTTCATTGTAACGTAGAATCCATATTTATTATTATTATTACATTCCCGCACTAACAAGAAAGAGACGTAACGATGCATCGTAAGAACAAACTCGTTTAGCAGTTACTGAATAAGCCTCTCTGACAAAGCAATCGCTAGAGATAGAAACGCACTTTTTATGAGTCCATAACTAATACAGAGTACCATATTTAAGAACATAACGATTTGGGACCGTCATAAGCATAACAATAATATTACAGACAGCTATAACGCTGCTTATCCATATCATGAAAGTTGAGCGCTGTGATCCGATTGCAGACGTCCCAAAACCTCTAAGAAGACCACGAATACCATCATTCCTTACTATGAGTCTGAACCACCGATGTTCCTCGCATATGTGAGAGTCCAGAATCAGCTACTTGCTTCCTAGTCTTCTCAACTGCAGTTGGATGTAGTAAGGCTTGTTGAGCAGTAAAAAGTAGGGCCCAAATCTGAATCAATGCGATGGAGATTATAACACCGACTTATGAAGCAGAAAATTAGGCAACCAAAAGCTCAGGTCGTTCAAGGCACCCATTTCATACTCAAATCAGAAGAAGATGGCAATGGCACCGCTTTGCTTAGTTGGCGGTTGCAGTGGCATCAAGTGGGGTATAGCACAACAAGGTAATGGATAGAGAAGGCAACACGCAAGATTAAAAAGTGAACGGCTGAGAAACTTGGAACAACGGTTTCAATACCTATTAACGACTCCGCCCATCTTCCAAGCCCAACTCTTCATTTTATACTCCGAGATGGCAGTCCCGATGTTTAATAAATTAACTCGGGGTAATATCGGTATTTTCATTAATCACTCAATAAATACAGCGGGAGAAATTGCAAAGCCCTTGCGCCTCCTCTTCTCTGTAGCCTGCACACCCACCAACACCGCTTATTCTAGTCCTCACCCTGCTGCCTCTCTTTCTCTCTCATAGACTCGTACAGTTTCTGGGTTGCGGTTCCTTGGCCGTGTCTGCTTTTGAATTTTTATTTACAAAGATGTTGCTGATTATGCCTTTTTCTATTTCGCAATTTATTAAACTTTCTTCCGAACAACTTTCTAGGTCAAGCATGGATTGATTCTGCCTTTATCTGGTAATCTATTCTATTTATATAACCTTTGCGTGTTTTGTCTTTTATTCATTTCTTTTCCTGGCTTTTTGTACTGCTTTTTACAATT
>CANXYI011206323.1:0-11101 GCA_948208565.1 Hura crepitans
GTTGTTGTTATATGCAAACTCTACTAAAGGCAAGTAATGATCCCAACTCCCTTTGAATTCAATTGTAGAATTATGTGACATATCTTCGAGCCATTTCATCTGCCCATCTATTTATGGATAGAATGTCATGCTAAAAGTCAATTGAGTACCCAAGGCTTTATGTAATTTTTACAAAAATTTTATAGTGAATCTTAGGTCTCATTCTGAAATAATGTAAGCTGGCACTCTATGGAGTCTCATGATCTCATTAATGTATAGGCTAATTTCATTAAGGAGTAATCCATTCTCATAGGAATAAAGTGGGTTGTCATTGTTAATCTACCAACTTCACCCATAAAAATATCACATTTATTTTCGGTCATAGGCAATCCTATCATGAAGTCCATTATCACCTTTTCCCACATTCATTTTGGAATTGCTATAGGGTGAAGTAATCTAGAAAAACCCTAATCTTCTATCTTTACTAGTCAGCATGTTAGGAATTTTATCACTTATTTAGTCACATATTTTATCATTCCTAGCCACTAGTAGTAGGGTATCAAATCCATGTACATCTTTATGCTCCTTGGATACATATCATAAGGGGCCTCATGAGCTTCTTGTAATATCTGCTTCTTGATTGTTTCTACATCTAGTAGACATAGTTGATTATGATAATACAAGTACCCATTCATATTGATCCCAAATTTTAGAACCTTTCCTTTTTTTTTTGACTTAACTTATTATCTATATAAGTTGCTCATCTTACATCTACGGCTCTTTCACCTGCTGAATCAAACTAGGTTTCACTTAGAGTTTAGCTAAGAGGATTCTACCACTCTTATAGTGAAGCTTGGCATTCATTGTTCTCATGGTTGACATAAATTTTTGACCCAAGGCATCTACCCCCATATTCGCCTTTCCTTGATGGTAGTCAATTAAATAGCCATTATCCCCTATCAGCTCTAGCCATTGCCATTATCTCAAGTTTAATTCCTTCTCTGTAGTGAGGTACTTAAAGTTTTTATGATTTATATAGATAAAACATTTCCTCTGCACCTTCAAAGCAAAGATAATGGCAACTAGCTCTAAGTCATGTATAGGACAATTTTTTTTTCATGAGATTTTAACTATCGAGAGTGTAAGATATATGCTCTAGAGCTTATGTAATAAGGTTAAATTTATGCGTTTAAACCTTTTGAATTAATGTAAAAGGCATTTCTCTTTATATCATGATACATTTATATATTACTTATAATTATTTACAATGTCTTAAACCACATTATAAAGTATAAATTCATAGTGCAAAAGGAAATCAAAAAGTGTTCATGATGTTAGATTCTTATTGCACACAAATATGATATACCTAAATATCCTTGATCATAGTATTAAAAAGATGGGACACTATTAATGTGAATAGATTAGCATATGTTATAATTCTTTATTAGATCAAGGAGTTGTTCTCATAAGATGTAAGCATAGAGATGCTTAGAGTTAACATGTAGATGCTTACTTAGGAAGTAAGTACATCGAAAACCCACCATGAGATCTTCACATGGATACTTAATCTATGTCAATGAAAGTATCTAATCATATTAGTAGTGCAAGTATCCTTAGACTTGAGATAGCTAACTATCTTAACTATGGAATGACATCCTTTGATTCTAAAGCTCTTACTTTGAACAAAAAGTACACATAGCAAGGTGTTTAGGTATGGCATGACATATTTGAAGATAGGGTAGTAATCAACGAAGGATTCACCACCCTAGATTAAAGTGACAAGTTTATCTCATAGTTCTGATGAGTAATTTTTATTCAGAAATCTTTAGCCAAAGTAAGATGCCTTGTGTCAATGGGATTGACAAAGGGCATTTTTAGAATAATGGTGAAATTATCGAAACAATATATCTAGGACTTAATTATACATACTTACTTATCCTTTGGGTTGACATAAGTCTATACACTAAACTGGATAGTATAAAAGATGGTGAAAGTTATTTATTACACCATAACTATATATGAAAGTGTTAAGCCAAACTGCTTGACACTTTTTAGCACTTAGGTAGTCATGATGCATGGCTAGATGCCTCTCTTGACTTTTATATAGGTGATATATCAATTAGTGAATAGATATTGATAAAATAAAATGTCATGATGCATGGTTGGATGCCTTTCTTAACTTTTATACAAGTGATATCTCAATTAGTGAATTGATATTGATAAAATAAGATTGAATCTATAGAGTCCCAGTTGGACGAGGACTCTAATTCACTATATATTGCCAAGTTGTTATAGAAACCCATAGGGTCGCACACATAAAAAGAATTTGAGAAAGATTCAATGAGATTGAACATTCTAATGATATGAAATACCATTGGAAGATGTTTTAAGAAGAATAAATAAACAAATGGGCTTAGGCCCTACTTACAAATGAGAAGTCCAAAAAATTAGGGTTTTTAGAAAATTAAGGATTTTGGATTTACATCTTATTGAGTCCAAATTTTAATTATTCATTTATCTAATTTTTTAAAGGCCTTTAACAGGTTTAAAAGGCCTTAAATTAGAGTAATTATTAAAAAAAAAAATTAGGGCCTAGGAGTGCCACATAGGATTAATGAAAGTGGAGCCAAAGCACATTGAACACAAGCCTATTAAAAGGCTTATGTGCATAGGACAAAAAGGGCCCCAATTGGTGCGTCAATTCTAATCCGACTTAGGGATCATTTTGAGTGTTAAAATCTGACCTAAAGAGGTTTTATTTAAATTATAAATAGCCTTATCACTATAACCACCATACATGCATTTTTTATTATAGAAATTACCACATAAAATAATTGAAAACAAACAAAATTCTTTTTTTTCCTTCATCTGCTTGGAAATCCTACTAGCAGCTAGATTTTCAAGTTGCTCTTTTCAAAGAACTTCTTATGTGGATTACCTTGGTGGCGTTCCCAACTAAGGATCAATGTGGTTTTCGACAACCTTGTGAAAAGAGCAAAAGAAAAAGAGAGCTGCATATTGGAATCATGTAGAGAATTTATAGTAAATTCCTATTCTATGATTTCCTTTAAAATATATTTTTTTTCAATTTTTTGATATTCCAAACTATGTTGGGTTCCATGGATGTTTTATTTCCACTTTGCATGAATCCATGGAAACCAACAATGATATTAGATCTAGGTTATATCAAAAAGTTGAAAACTATCCCAATTCGTTAATATCCCATGGTCCATCTTTAAAATTTTGGTATGAATTTTTGCATGCTTTTTTGGTTTTATTCCTTTGATAATGGTTAGGTATGAATTAAAACTAATTTAAAAACTTTTCTTTTGGATTTGTTAATTTTTGGGATTTTATATGCTTGAATAAACCAAAATTATGAAATTTTACTATGCTAGTTAGCTAGAATGTTACTATTTGATTTGATTAGTTATTTAATTAGTTTAATCTCCAAATTTTATTTTTAGGTTCTCAAAACCCCAAATTTTGAATATGTGATTTATCAATAACATTGGATTTTATTTAATAATTAAAATAATTAATTTAACAGTAAATTTTAGTTCTAACAGCATTTGTCGACTAGTTTTAGATAATTTTTTAATCCATTTTTTAAACTTTTTTCAACCTCAAATTATTTTTCCTAGGTTTATAAGGGAGGGATATTTAATTTTGGAGCTATCCAATATTATTGGATTTTATTTGCTATTTCATAAGGGAAAATTGGGGGCTATTTTAAGCTATTTTTTTTACTGTAGAAAAAGGCTAAATTGGGGCTAATTTTTTTTAATGATTTCTTTTAATTTGCAGCCATAAATTCTTTTTTTATAAGTTCTTTAGGGATTAAAAAGTAATTCTAAGGCTAATAAATAAAATTGGATTTTATTTGATAATTAAAAGAATTGTTTGAAAACAAGTTTGATTGTTAATAGCTCTTATAAAATTTATTAAGGTTTTATTAATGGCGTCAAAATTTGATTTTACTTGATTTCAATTCTAGACCTATTTGTTAATAATTATTAGATAATTATGAAGTTAATTTGAATATTTTGAATGCCTAAAACTAAATGCATGTGAACTGGATTCATAATTTTATAACTATTGTATGAACTTATACCGTATTCGCTATTGGTAGTGATCAACAAATTAAATTTGAGTAGATTAATGTGAATTAATTTTTTGGTCATTGTATATGGTTTTATATGTTGATGCTTGATAGAATTTGTCTAAAATCATTTGGAACAATTATTTTACAAAACAATGCAAATTGTTTTATCGGTAAATGCTAGAAATTAGATTTTTGGCATTAGTGCAATTCAAAAAATTCTAATTAAATAATTCAAAATTTGCTAGAATTTACTACTAGAATTGATGCAAAATAAATTACTTAATTGGACTAAATAATTAAATTTGTAAATTAATTATTGGTTGGACAAATAATTGGAAGAAAATCAATATTTTTAAGTAAATGTAACTCGAGAATACTAAAAACAATTTTCAATTGGATTGAAAATTTTTCCTTTTTAGAAATTGTTTTTAAAATGTAAAGGATGTTTAAATATGGAATTAATTTGATTAATTGGATTAATGAGATTAATTTCCATATTTAAAATTTCATAAAGCTAAGTATACATGGCATGTTAATTTTGCAAGAGTTACAAAATAAGCTAAATTCAACAAAGTAGGATTCCAAAATTACAAGTTAATTATGTGCATTAGAAATGCATATTAAAGGTGTATGTTTGGCATAATGACTAGCTATGAATAAAGGCCAATTAGATTGATCTACTTTGCAAGAATTTTTTCTTTTGTTAAATTGGGCCTGCGTGTCCCAACCTTTTCTATTAATTTTTTTTATTGTATTTCTCCTCTCATCTAAGTCCCTTCACATATAATGTGAGGTCTTCTAATTTATATGATATGTAATTAGATTACATATTATTAGATTAAGATGAAGAAATGCAAGGAGCAAAAATGGAAAAGAAGGCCAACCAAGAAAAACCAAGAAGAAATGGATAGGAGTATTCTTCTTATTTTTTATTGGGTATGTAATTCACACATAACTTGTAATGCTCGTGAAACACAGTTCCATGAACAATACTTTTCGAGACATGAATGGTGTTCTCGGAGGTGCGAGCCACTGTATAATGGCAATAAAGAGTGAGTACTACTCAGAAAGCTTTGATTATCTAGATAATGATGAAAATGAATTAATTAAAAGATTTAGCAAAACCAATAAATCATAGCAGACCATAAGGAAGTGAATAGTGACATAATTGTATGGTGATTGGTCTGTGATGTGCCTAGATGAACCAAAAATTAGCATACTATGAAGGTCAAAATTTCTAATAAGTTTGTTAAGAAAAGAATTTTAATATTTTAAGGTAATTTAATATTTATTCAGAATTTTTAGATTTCACAAGTGAATAGAGACTTGAGAAAATTATGGAACTTTGACCCTAAAATTTTTGAGCCTCTAAAAGGGATTTAATAAGGAATTATGGTACAAGAATCATTGCTTTTAGATGTCTAGAACAATTGGAATTAATTTTTAAAGTTTAATGCAAAATCCAGAAAAACAGGGCATAAAAATCGAGAAATAAGTGATGGAGGCTCATGAGCCTTATTTATAACATATTAATCTAATGTGTTGCAGCCCATTTGCCTAACATAAGCTCATCCCCTTCCCTTCTCCACCAAACGGCTAATGCCATTCTCACAAAAAAGGCCATGGAGTTTTTGCACATTCAACACCTAAATTGGCAACCAAATTTTAAGTTTGATCCATCAAATTAACCCTCGACCACTTAAATAACATCCTAGAAGTAGAAATTCAAGGAAAGGGTGGCTAGAAAGTGAGAATTAACAATAGATTGAATAGTGTCACACCTAAGGGTAAGGGAGAAAAAGTGATTTTTTTTATTTTTGTTATGTAATCTAGGGGTGATTCTAAGCCTTTAGGTTAAAATAGAACTTAATTTGGAGTTAAATTGGATTTTCTAGGATTTTATGAAATTTTGTTGCATATTATGTAGGAAAAGAGATAGATAAAGGAAAATAAGCATAGTAGTGGTGTCCATAAGTCGTGAATTGCACATTGAGGTAAGTGAGTATGATGTAAACATATCCATGGATCAATTGCATTGAAAATTACATGATAATCTTACATGGAAAGAGTAAATAATATGTATAGTGATATGAAATTAGTGGTATAATTGAACCATTTGATGAATAAATGCATGTTAATAGGGAAAGTGTAATGAAATAGCCTTGAATGAATATGGATGGGATTGAACCCAATATGGCTGAATGGTGTACATGAGATGGATGCTTGGGTAATTAACCATTACGTGTATAATTGAATAACAAGTGAATGAACATTGTATGTAAATATGAACAACTCATGAAAATGTAATCAAATAGCATGGAAAGAATAATTATGTTGTAAGGCTAATGGTGGCCGAACCATGTAATGTGAGTGTGTGTATTTAAAGTGATTAAGAATGCACCTATATGACATTAAAATGACAAGAAAATGGCTATGAGAAAATTCATAAGGAAAATGAAGTGAAAAGAATAAAATGTGAATATAGTACTTAAAAGTGCCTTATGAGAAATTAAGAACAATGAAATTTACAATAAACTTATGAATAAGGAATAATGAATATGATAAAAGAATGATGATAAAATGAGAGAAACTTGGTTGGAAGACAAGGGCATGAACATATTAGTGATTATATAAATCTCTTTGAAAGAGAATAATTGAAAAGGGTAATGAGAAATGAGGTTGAAGAAAGTAAAATGACCTATACCTGAATGAATAATAAAAATAGACAGATGGCCTATATAGTTAGATGCCCACTAGATGGGTTGACTGGTCAACAAGGAATAAAGTAGTTGCTAGGTTTGATCAATTAGGTCAATACCACTTTTATTATGATATGTGGTAGGTGCAACAACATTTTGGTTCATTGGAACCACTGTACAATATTTGTTCCTTTTTTTTAAAAAAAAGAGGCTAGTGCAGCAGCATTTTGGTTTCTAGAACCACTGTACAAGAATATGTAGGTATAGCTATAGTTTAAAGTTCATGGAATAATTGAACAGTGTGACATAGGAATATATAGGTGTAGCTATAGTATATGGTCTAAAATGTGGACCACTGCACACCTAGGATTTCGTTATCCAGTGTACTTAGGTGTAGTCTATCATTATGGGCCTAATAATGGAAGTAAATGTAATGTGTGCTATAATACAAAATGGACTGATAATAGAAGATAAAGGAATGAAAATACCATATATGGAAAGATAATGCAATATAAACTTGAGATGACATTTACATTGCCATAATTACATGTTTACTAAAACAAACTACTATAAGTGACTATAGTTGCTTGACTGCATGAATAAATGTGAAACATGCATATGTATACTTCATATTCACTCCTGAGTTTTACTCAGCGTGTTGG
The DNA here is from genome assembly GCA_948208565.1 of Hura crepitans. Taxonomy (NCBI): domain Eukaryota; kingdom Viridiplantae; phylum Streptophyta; class Magnoliopsida; order Malpighiales; family Euphorbiaceae; genus Hura; species Hura crepitans. Next base: position 7,446 of record CANXYI011206323.1, read on the forward strand.
TGTTTCAGTGCACAAGGCAAAGTTAGGATAGTACGAAAATTGTAAGACCTCTATAGCTAAATAGCCAGCATAGTACACACGTTTAAAGAGTCTGTACCACATGTCAGCTAAGATTTTAGAGGCTTATAGTGTTTTCTCTTATAGATATGATAAGTGAATCGACTCCACTAGATCATGGGGAAAAGGCATTGAGATTTGCTCCTATGACAGTTTAAGGGGCAAAAGCTAGTACTAGTACACCCATATAAAGTGATGTTACTTAGCTAGCATAGGTATAAGGATTGGTTCCACCTATGTGGGTTTAGCAAAGAGCTGACACATTGAAGAAGACAATAGTAGCAGTAGCATAACTACCACCTCCAGCATGACTAGCTCTAGTACCACCACCTATGGCTCTTCAAAAGACAAATTTGGAGAGGCAGAAGAAAATGGGGCCATAGATTTTGAGGGCATTATAGAGGATGATACTAAGAAGGCAAAGTTGTGGTTGGAGAAGATAGTTAGAATAGTGGAATAGCTAGAGTGTAGACTAGTAATGAATTTGAAGTTTGTTATTTGCTTGCTACATACTGATGCATATTACTAGGAGGAGAAAGTAAAGAAAAGAAAAGCAACTGAAGATATGACATGGAACTTCTTTCTTTAAGAGTTCTACAAATGAGATATCATAGAGAAATACCTAGAGAAGAAGAAATAAGAGTTTATAGATCTCAAGTAGAAAAGAAGGCTTGTCTTTAAGTATGAGAAGCATTTCTCGAGATTGAGTTGATATGCAGAAGAATATCTACCAACAGAAGAAGTAAGATGTGAGAAGTTTGAGAAGGGTTTAGATGTAAATTTGAGAATACAAATTTCTAACCTAAAAATTAGAGATTTCTCCATGCTAGTATCTATAATATACATCATGGAGGAAATGATGAATGAAATGAGAGGATTCTTTCAAAAAAAAGAGGCTTTACTATTGGGTAGGGTAGTTCTACACCTGAGAGAAAGAAACAAAAGGTTATTAGGGTAATTAGTAATCACAAAAGGTAGGCTACTCATAAAGTTCAAGTCAAGGTGAGAGGTAAGGTTAAGGTTCACATGACAGTCCATAACCTTCTAAGCAAGACTCTAGTACACTAAGATATATTGGCAGAAATCCACCTCTAGAGTGTAGGATTTATAAGAAAAGACATAAGGGAGAGTGCTGGAATGCAAAGAAAAATGAGGGATGCTATGTGTGATGCTCAAGAGATTACTTCAAGAGGGATTATCTAAAGAGACAAGTTAATGCACCAGCTATGGCATAAACTACTGATAGAGGTCACAAGGATCAAGTAGATAAAGCAAGAATGAGCCAGAGGACTAAGACTAAGACATGGGTACCAGCACATTAGTATGCTATAAGGGCTCAAGAGGAGGCTAAGGCATTGGACAACATTGTTGATACATTCTATTTATTTGATTATCATGTATTGGCATTGATAGACCCTAGTTCTATGCATTCATACATATACACAGCATAAGCACTTGATATAGGTATAGATCCAGAATCTATAGAGATAGATATTCTAGTTACCAATCTGATTAGATAGTGTGTGATAGTGAACCAAGTCTATAGGTGTTGTCTGCTGATGATCCAAGACATAGTATTCTTATCTAATCTTATACAATTCATATTCAATGAATTTGATGTGTTCTTAGGTATAAACTAGTTATCTGAGCATTCAGTAGTGGTTGACTGTGAACAAAAAAAGCATATTCTTTGAACTGTTGAAGGAAATGAATTGATTATCTTTGGCGAGAGTAATTCTCTGCCTAATCTCATATCAACCACAATAGTAATAAGGCTTATCTTGAAAGGATATGAGGCCTATCTTTCATATGTCAGTAATACTCATAGTTTTCCTTCTTCAAAGATTGATTAGATACCTATGGTATTGGAATTTGTAGATGTTTTTCCTAAGGATTTTCTAGGATTGCCATCACATAGAGAACTTAAGTTTGAGATTGACATATTTTCTGGTACCACACTAGTTTCTATTACCTCGTATCAGATGGCACCTATAGAATTGAAAGAGTTAAAAGTCTACTTGAAAACATTATTACACAAGGGGTTTATTAGGCTAAGTGTTTCTCTTTGGGCAGCACCAATGCTATTTGTGAAAAAGAAAGATGGATCATTGTGGTTATGCATTGACTATAGGCATTTGAACAAGGTGATAGTGAAGAACAAGTATCCGCTACCTTGAATTAACAATTTTTTTATTAGCTCAGAGGAGCAAGTGAATTCTTAAACATCGACTTGAGGTCAAGTTATCACCAATTGAGAATCAAGGAAAGTGATGTTCTGAAGACTACCTTTAGAATAAGATATTGACATTATATGTTCTTAGTAATGCCATTTGGGCTCACTAATGCACTGGTAGCATTCAAGGATTTAATGAACCATATTTTCAAGCCTTGCTTAGACCAATTTGTCATATTCTTCATTGATAATATTCTAGTATATTCTAAGAGTAAGGAGGAATATGAACAACACTAGAGAATGGTATTACAGACATTAAGAGATAAATAACTTTATGCAAAGTTGAGTAAATGTGACTTCTATTTGATAGAGGTGTCTTTCTTGGGACACATTACATCTACAGAGGGGACCAGATTAGATCTAAGTAAAGTGAAGGCAATGATAGAGTGGAAGCCACCTATAAACATGACGAAGATCTACAATTTTCTAGGTTTGGTTAGATATTATAGAAGATTTGTGAAAGGAATTTCATTGATAGCCATACCACTCATGATATTGCTTAAAAAAGATGTGAAATTTTTTTGGGATGAGAATTGAAAGGCAAGTTTTGATAAGCTTAAGATGATGTTAATGGGAGTTCCTATTCTCACACAGCCTGAGCAAGGGAAAGACTTTATGATTTACAATGATGCTTTGCACAACATACTTAGTTGTGTGTTAATGCAAGAAAGAAAGGTTATTGCTTATGCTTTGAGGCAACTAAAGCCATATGAAAGGAATTATCTAATGCACAATCTTAAGTTGGTAGTAATAGTGTTTGCACTTAAAGTGTAGAGACATTATCTCTATAGTGAGAGTTGTTACATTTACACCGATCACAAGACTTTGAAATACCTTTAGACATAGAAAGAATTGAATTTAAGATAGCAGAGATGGATGGAGTTGATAAAAGATTATGACTACTTGATTGATTACCATCCATGAAAAGCAAAAGTGGTTGCTAAAGCATTAAGTAGAAAGATAATAGTTATAATGAAATCGATGAATGCTTGAGTTAAGTATACTATAGAAAATGCCATTTTAGCATAATTGCAGTTTAAACTAGACCTTAGTCAGTAAGTAAAAGAGGCCCAAAAACAAGATTAGCAGCTTGTGAAGCTAATGAGCAAAGTCAAAGAGGGGAAGACTGTCAGCTTTGTGATTAGAAGAGATAACTGTTTGTAATATCAAGATAGATTATGTGTGCTTGATATCAATGAACTAAGGAAGTAGATACTACAATAAGCCTATGATTTACCACATGCAATGCATTTGAGAAGCATAAAAATGTACTTGGATTTGAAACCTTATTACTAGTGGTTAGGAATGAAAAGAGATGTGGTAGAATATGTCTTTGACATGTTAGCAAGTTAAAGTGAAACATCAA
>CANXYI011206329.1:0-12791 GCA_948208565.1 Hura crepitans
TTTCCCCATTTTAAATCCTTAATTAACACTCACAAAAATCACTTATGGCTTATGGAATCATGTCTTAAAAACCTTGAGAAAGCTACACTTGAAAAACTAATAAAAACCATATTTTTTAACCTTACCTGATTTTTAGTGAAAATACTTCCCAATATTCATGAATTCCAATTCTAATGCCAATGGACCATTTGGAATATTTGAGTATTAGGTTGTATCGATCTCAAAGTTTTATGAGCAAAAATTGAATATTTTACGGTTCAGCTTGCACTAGGTCACTATTCATGTGACACTATCGTAAAATGTTAACTATCATTTTAACCTTCTAAATAACTTCATATTGGCTCTAAATTTTGCCCAAAATTATTTATGACTAATACTTCCTTTCGATTGCATTAGTGTAGCTGGGGTTTTAGGAAACACTATTCATCCTAAGAAGTATTATTCATAAAAATAAAAATTTTTTTAGTGTTACAGTAACTATGTGCTCTAATATGTGAGAATTGTAGTGTGGTAGCTTAGGATTAGTAAATGGTAATAATTAATGGATGATTTTTATGTAATTAAATGTATGAAAATGAACTTTAAGAAGGACTATAAATATTGGCTAAAAATTCAACTTGATGGCTATGTAAAGATGGAATGAGCATTAAGTTATGAAGAGAGTAATTTTGTGATTCTTATGTATAAAGTAAGTGTTGGTACTAATTGTTGTCATAATTATGTTAATTGAAAGATTTAAATATTTTGAGTAAGTTAGTTAAATGAAATAATAAGGAAAGATAAGTTATGAGTATTAGTTGAAACCTAAGGATTAAAAATGGAGCTTAATGATGTTAATTATGTTTGTAAATGGTTTTAATCTAACTTTGATTTATAAACATTGAATGACAGAGGCAAGAAATGTTTTATGATGCAAATTATGTTAATAACAATTCTATATATGTTAATAATGTAATGCCCATAAGTAGAGGCTCTGTAAACAGTACCATTAAGGCCGAAAAGTGCTTCCGGAGTGTTAGATCACCTTCATGAGGCCTGATGCAGGAGTACTGCTCATGAAACTTAGAGGGGCCATAAAATGATGAAATTAACTTAATTTAAAGATTTAACAGAACTAATAAATTATTTTAGGCTATAATCTAGTAGGCCATAGGCTCAGATGGAGTCGAGCTAGGAATGATTCAAGATATGCCCAGACAGATTAAAAAATACCATACCTTGAAGGTTAAAAATTCCCCTAAGTCTATTGGTGAAAGAATTTTTGAATTTCAAGGTCATTATCAAATTTTCATAATTTTAAACTTTACATGTAAATCGAGGCAATTAGTTAGATGTCCTATCGGTGGAATTTGGCTGTGAAATTTTATGAGCCTTTAAATGGGACTAGTCAAAGATTTTAAAAACAAATGTAATGATTTTTGAAGGTGTGTGTGATTTTAAAAATTCCTCAAAGTTTCTGCTAAAATTAAGCTTTTTTAAGATGCTTAGATGGAATATAGCACCACCCATGCCACCTCAGCCACTATAAATAGGCCTTAGTGACAACTAACTTGCCACATGGCTAATGCCACTTACCACCCCACTTATCCTTCTCATTTCCTCTTCCTTATCGACGTTATTCTCCCTCTCTATCCACCATTTTTGTTTCTTTTTTTAAGCTTTTCTCTTCCTAGTTACAACCAAAAATTATGTTAATATGTTGAGAATTGAATTATGAAGGAATTGGAAGCCATAGGAGTCTTTAAAGCTCAAAGAAATTTAAGGATTCACCTAGTGTACATCTAAAGGGTGCTAAGAACCAACCTTTGATGTGTAAGTGTTTCTATCCTTTTTTAATTTATTTCTTAGAGGATTTGGTGGTTTTGAGAGTGCCTATAGACTTATAATTTGATTTTAGGGACTTGTACAATTTTTTAAGTAATTTTGAATAGGACATGGTGTGTATAGTGTAGTGAAGAAAAGTGAAGTGTGTTTTAGCCTCTTTCAAGCTTGAAGTGTGGAATAGGTCGCTTTTGATGGAAAGGTATATGAATTTAAGCCATTCAAAGCATGGACATTGAAATTCTTATGTAATAGGCTTAGAATCCTTATTTGGAAATGGTGGAAAACATAACTAAAATGTGTGTAATGGGAAATTAGGTATACACTTGTGTTAATTATACATGGAATGTATGCTTGGTATAGTAATTTAGGGGAAATGAAGGTATGAAGTGGCTTGATCCTTTTTTGGCTAAGAGGGTTGTGTAAAGTGGTATATGTGGATATAACTTGTTAAGATGATTTTGGTATAGATTCTAAGGTGTTTAACATAAAAAAATGTTTGAATTGTAATTGAATGTAGTGAAATTAGGAATGATGGTAATAGGCTTTAGTGTGGCTGAGAGGTTTGCTTGGCATGGGGGACTTGGTATATAGTAGGTTATTATGACAATTTGTGTGGCAATTAGCTTGTTTGTGATGGCATTATAGGTGTAGGTGATGAAATTGGTGAATGAGGCTTGAGTGTGTGTGTATTAGGTGTGGCCGAGACATGTATGAGGTGTACAATGGCATAGTTTACATGGTAATGGCATTATATGTGTGTAAGCATGCTTGTGTGATGTTAAAGTATGTCTATGTGTGCTTGAAAGTGATTAAAAGCATGTGTATGGCAATTTGGGGACATTGGCAAAGAGGTATGAAAGTCTAAATGGCATGAAAATGAGATATGGCATAACATGTTTATGTACAAGATATGGCATGAGTGTTGCAATGTTTATATGGCATAACCTATGTAGAAATGCATGAGTAATAAAGCATGAAAGTTATAGAATTAGGTTATCTTTTAAGGTTAAGAAATTGCATGGAAAATAGCATTGAAATTGGCTTAAAATAAGGAGTTAGAAATGGCTTTAAAATGAGCAAATTCTGGTGTGAAAATGAGACATCAAATTTAAGCCATTTATGATGTTTAAATGGAATGAGATAAAAGCTTCTATATGACTATTTATATGGTCAAATTGCCCTTGGATTTAGGCCTATGAAAGTGTGGACAAATAAGTGCAAATATAGCTAAAAAATAATGTAAAAAGGACCTAAAATGGACCTAAGATAGCCACCATAAAATTGTAAAAATGACCTATAATTATCCCGTAAAAATAAATTTTTGGACTATGTTTGAAATGATCATTTAACATAGATATAAATGTAATAAATTAATGGACTAGCTAGGATTTAATATGACTTTAATTTGTCCTAAGACAATGACCCAAAATAATTTAGAAAAATTGACATGAAATTGTCCGGTAAAGCTAAAAATGACCTGTAACTGTCAAGGTCAAAAGTCAACTGTCTAGAAAAAAATAATTGTCCATTTTCCACTTTTAAATATTATAAATAGATGATAAAGAAATAAACATAAAATGAATTCTAATGGCCCATTAGTTAGACACGCACTGGATGGATTGACCGAGCATATTAGGGATTAGCAGCTGCTAGACTATCTAGTTATTAGACTAGGTTGGTGCAGCAGTCAAGGTCCATAATTGGGCTACTGCACTAGTCTACAAGGTAGACCACTATATTGCTGGCATTATTGTCTGTATATCAAATTAGGCCGATGCAGCGATAAAGGTCCTTAGAGGGGCCACTACAATAGTCTGCGAGGTAGACTAGGATGGATAATTTGACATTATGATAATGATAAATTACCCTGGGAGTCTAGGGACTAATCCTTATGTTTAGTTGCTCATTTTTGGGAGGTTCCTGTGAACTAATCCCTATGGCTATATAAAGGCAGTGCAGCAGTCGGGGTCTAAAATATGGGCCACTGCACACTATTTTAGTTCCCTCTTGGTCCAGTGTCTATAAGTGTCATCTACCTAGTTGAGCCTATGAAATGAAATTAAAGCAAACTAAAATATGAGTCTAAAATGATTGATGATAACATATAATGACAAATTTAGCAAATAAAACACAATAGCATTTTGGTAATTAGTCGATAAAATAGCATATCACTTGAATAGCATAAATTCACTTGACATATCATCTAGACATTAAATGTTAACTAGTACATTATCATTGTATACTTCCTTATGCTTTTAACATGATTTGAATGATTTAAATTCACCACTGAGTTTTATACTCAGCATACCTATGTTGTGGTGCACAGGTAGCAAGGATAAGTAGACCAGCCTTAGAGATTATGTAGTGTAGCAATACAAGTGTTGAAAGGTAAATAGAGTTTCTTTTATTTGGGTGGTAGCACTTATGTAAATAATATAGGTATGGCTTAGCATGCTTTAAAGCTGCATTGTCTGTATATGTTTGTAATTATAAGAACTAAGAGTGTTATACTTAATCAGGTGGCTTGATGAATAACTTTAAATATAAATCATGTTGAATGTGGGTCGAGGCCCTATGTGTATTTATGTGCAATTGATATTTGTTGAATGATTGATTTAGGGGACCAGAAGGGTTTAGTAGGAGATTGATAGGTCATATTATCTTTAAAAGTGCTTTTACATGTGGAAAAAGATCTTCAGAATGTCCTTGGTTAGCTGTTGTGCTACCTAAATTTTTCAAAACATAAGAAAGGTCTATTAAAGGAATTTTATTATGAAAATGACATGATAAGACAGAATATGGGGTTAGATACCTATTTTAAGACCGGTTTGATTATAAATTTAGATTTTAGTAAGTGTTAAACAAATGGACCCTAGTGAAGTCTAAGGATGGGTGACTTGTAGGAAGTGCACCACTTATCAGATTTCCACTGAGATATGGTAAAAGGTGTCACAAATGAGGCCATTTTTGTATTCAAAGTTAGGTAATGTTGCATAAGTGATTGAGATAAGGTACACAAAAAGTTATATGTTATATGTTGATTTATACTTGGTCTAAACATGATCTAGATAAGCATCTAAGATTTATATCTTGTGATAGAATGACCTAGACATGATTTTGAATAGAGATAAGGATAATGAGCCATAATAGGATGACAAATGTTATGCCCAAGGCCTAATGGCATAATGATAAGTTAGCAGAAGTCTAGAACAACCACTAGAATAAATTTAAGGCAACTTAGAGCAACCATTAGGATAACCTTTAAAAATTGGTCATGGTGAGTTTTTGATCTAGTGTGTTGGCTCTTTTGTACATACATGAGATATAATGATGAAATAAACATAATGACTGAAGAATATTACTTAGCCTATTTGGTAATTTGTTAGCCAAAAGTCCTTATAAAACTTTTAAAAAGCTATTTAATTATGTGATGGTCTAGATAGGTTGACTGATCAACTAAGGATAGATAGGAGATGTTAAGGTACTTTAATATCTCATTATAACCTTCGGGTCTAACTTATGACCTTCAGGTCTAGCTTATGAACTTTAGGTCTAGTATAGCCTCCATGGCCCGGTATGGCCTCTGTGGTCCAATATGGCCTTTATGGCCTAAATAGTCCCTTTATCTAGTTTTGGGCACTTGTCTTTTAAGCATGGACAAAGAAAAGGAACATATATTTAGATGATAACTAGAAATTAATAAAGAAAGTGTTAAGACATAGTAACCTTGTATATATGGATAAAACATGTTTTGCTCAATTATTATAAGCATGATATATGCATATATGATTTCTACTAAATATCATCATAATGACATAATATGGACCTGAAATTATCGTAGAATTAATGTAAATATTGTATGCATGTATGTATAATGATGAAAACCCATATGTATAATATTTATATATGTATTTGATCCTGATGATTAAGTTATGAAAGAATATATGGCATCTATATCTTGTTAAATCTATAGTAGAGCAAAAATGGTGTAAATCATGAAATTACTTCCTATGGATTGGTAATCTTCTATATGCATGATTTGGTGACTTAATATACATATAATAATTACAATTATATTTAGAAATCATATGGTAACCATTTGATATTGGCATAATAGGTAAGACCTAGATAAAGATTAATATGTAAAGATCTAAAGGTGATATTAATAGTTACACTTATAGATGAGATACATTCTATAATGTTATGGTTTACTTATTTTGCTTATATATACATATATACTACTAGCCTAACTTTATGTTATGTTAGTATTGTAATTAGAATTCTTAAATTATTATGCATTTAATGTGTTAGCATAATATCATTAGATACACCATTATGTTGTAAAGCTTTGTGCATCTTTTGTTTAGGATGCATAGGATTTTAAATTTTGTATCAAGAAAGATCTTCCTAGTTATAAAGGAATGTGGAGCTAGAAGAGGGTTATTTTGTTTATGAAATACATTTATAACATTTGTATATGGTAGCAGTTATATGCCTTTATAAGTTCACATATTAATTGCAAAAGGGTAATGGAGTTAAGTATATGTATTATGGGTTATATATAAAGATATTACAAATGATTAGAGATGGATGTATTCTTAGATGTGTTTGAGTATGAATATATGATTGAGTTGGGATGAATGCTATATATGCCATTGATGATCAGAAAGATCATAGAGGATGTGATATGATGTTTGAGTTATAGAGGCATAATTTATTGTAAGCTACTATTTAGGCTAGTGTCATCGGTTAACCATTAAGCTACTAGATTTTTTATGCAATGATTCCTAATGGTATACTTATGATGTTGTTTTTTTTAAAACCAATTTTTATAAGTTGTATATTAATATATGTTGTAAGAAAGGTTTTTAATCATAATATGTTGTAAGGGAGATGTCGTTAAGATTGGATATTAGTTGTGTGCCACACCTCATTCAAGTTTGATGAATAGACTGGGTAAGGGGTGTCATAGTAAAGGCTTATGACTATTACCTTTTAGGTCATAAAACCATAAGGCTCACAAGAGAATAGAAGAGGAGGAGGCTATAGGGAGGCCTCAGGGCTATAAGCCTCTTTAGTATGGGAAAAATATTATCTTAAGTTATTTCGATTTGTGGCTTACCATGGCTTTGGTTGCTTACTATATTAACAACATATGACCAATGTTTTAGCATTCATTTAAAAAGTTTAACATGATAATGGTTATGGTATTACTAGATTTAAAGTTTATAAACTTGAAGTTAAAACTTTATGACTAATAAGAGGGTTAGTGCTTAAGGACTTAAAAAGTGAGCTATGGCTATGTATAACTGACTAGAATGTAATTACTATTTAATTACATATGACAATGATATTGAACCTTATAAAGTATGTTAAAAACCTTATGATAACCTTCATTGTATGAATTAATATATGAGATTAACATCAAGTTATATGATTAAGTATTATAAGAAACATAGTTATAATGACTGATAACTGTTATGAACATGTGTTGTGCATCAGATGTTTTAACATGTTTAGATCATGGAATAGTGACCTACAGGATGATGTTAAATGACATATGACTAATATATGAAACTAGAGCATAGTACTCTAATATAATTAAATGAACTTTTGAGAGGAATTATTTTTATCTATTTATATATTGTGAGTATGATATGTATGATGAAATGATGAAGGTTGTGAACATGATGTGCTTGAATTATCCTTACACCTTAATATGTGATCAATTATTGAGTTTATTTTAGAACCTTTAAGCATGAGGTATGGAATTTACTACTACAACTATTGTTATGATGTGGTGAAATGAAGTTATGTTCTACTAGGTAGAATAATGATAACTATACATAGTATTGTATGTTATAATACATGACATGAGCTCTTAATATGAATTATTATTATTATTATTATTATTATTATTATTATTATTATTATTATATGTGTGTGTGTGTGTGCGTTTTCTTCGTATAAGTGAAACATGTAATCATTGAATATGTGACCTAAAGATTATTATCATTAAATCTATTACATGAACTAATAAAGATAAATAATATATGGTCACTAGATGACATGGTACGGAGTAACTATTATAGTGTTAAAAGTATTATTTTTGACAAATGTTATGACGCTTCAAAATGACAATTGTTACATGATTGTTATTACATTGTAAGCATACTATTGACATCAAATATGACATATGAAATTAATATAAGAGGTATGCTTATGCCAGCTAATAACTGAAGTGAACTTGTACTATACATAGAATATTGACACATGCAATTATTATACATTGATGATTGTAAGACAATGATAATTAGATAATGATATATATATGACTAAAAAATCAAACATAACAATGCGCCTTTTGTATACCTAGACTAATTTTATAGTGTTTAGATAAGTTGGCATGACATACTTGGGGGTTTTATCAGCTGCTATGGATAGTATTTAATCTTTAGAGTACTAATTCTATTCGCTCTTTGGAGTATTGATATCATGGGTATGGCCACTGGGCCTATATGACATGATACATAGTAATATTGTTTGCTCTTCAGAGTATTAATACTATGGGTAAAACCCCCGAGTCTATATTATTAAGTAGTCTTAAGGTATAATAGGCAACAAAATTACTAGAAACAGACTTGATTACAATAATTGACAAGTAAATAGAATAATGACCATACTTATGCATGATATATGATAATGATTTTGTGGCAATTTGAATTATGATTTTACACTAGTATAAGAATGATAAAGGCATGTGCTACATGATCACCTTTTATTTTATTAATAAATGTTATTGATATAACATGACATGTATAAATTAAGTGTGATAAATTGTGATAACACAATACATCAACTGAATTGGTAACTACGTATGAAGGAATGCATGGCATATTAGTATAGCATGATTGTTATGGTTTCTTGATTTGAGATTTATTATGAAAACTACTTATAATATGTATTTTAAACTTAACTAAGAATTATTAAAGTAAGATATATGGATCAATTATACTAAAAGTGATTCTTAATGATTATTGAATGTGCTTAATGTGATTAGCTATGATGACATCAATATTTGCCTATTAGATTTATAGTGATAGTGATGTGTTTGATCAAATTAATATCATAGTGTGAAAAGAAAATATAATGAAGTGCATATGTTGGTGTGAATTGGAAAAACTAGTTGATGATACATTATATAGTAAGGTAATTGTGAGAATGTAAATAAGATGGTAAACCTAAGAGTTAATTGACTAATTTTCAGTGCATTATCCTAAGAAATGGAAATAATTTTTATAATTATAAAGAGGTGAAAATGTCTAGAATTTAAATGGAGTTGATATGTATGAAGATGTGGAAACTTGACATGACTATACTAACATGAGTTTATAAATATGATTCTAACAATCAACTTGAAAGGTTTATATATGAACATGAGTATGCTATGGTGTGTTTCTATGAATACTGTGATCATGATAATCTATGGATGGATTAGATTATATACCACTAAGCATTATTGCTTAGTGCATAAGTGTTTTCTAGGCATTGGTGGTAGATTGGGCTTTGATCGAGGAAGTAATTTGCAAAATGGGATTTTTAGCTAATGAATAAGAGTAGACTATGTAATTTGCATATGCTATGGAAAGTTCAATAAATTTTGTTTTTGATAAGCTTCCATTTTCGAACTGTAAAATTTTTAAACTGTGGTTTGAATTTTATTAGATTATTATTTTTAGTTTGGGCTTAGTTTTAAAAACCATGTCCTTTATTCTTATCATCTCATGGTTTGGGAAATGTGATTAATTGGTAAAGAAAACTAACCACTTACTTGTGTTTAAAAATTTTAAGATAAGGAAATCTTTGTTAATGCATGTGACTAATTGATTTTAAAAAGTACAACCACTTGTATGAGCATATTGTATATACAGTACCTATGGCATATAATATGGCACTCTTAAATCCAATGTTCTAAAACACCAATAGGAGGTGTGTCACATTTAGTGGTATCAAAGACAAGTTCAGGAAGTTTTGCCTATGAACCTTACATCCATTATGCATGTCATTTCATATGAGTGATAAGATATGCATATGCATTACATTACATGAGATGTGATCCACTTTGGCAAGGTTGCTCTTTGCCAATTCTAGGTATGTTATTTCCCTTCTTGTTCTCATTTGTGTTTGTGCTTTAATATATTTTGACCTAACCTACCTATACATTTGCACATCTTATTATGCAAATAGGGTATTATTGTGATGCCTTCTACTAATATTTGAAGACACTAATAGGAGGAATGCCATATTATATGCCTAAGGCATCAAAAGACATATGTACACTTATCATCTATATCATATTCACATATACATATTCTCATATGTGCAACATTCACATCTATGTAAACAACACAATTAAAGAAAATTCTATAAAAGCAATTATGTTTAAACTATGTCTTAGTCCATCAAACCGACCAAAGCCTTATTACATATCCAAAGCTTCCATATAAACATGAAAAGAATGCTTATACAAATCCTTTGAAAAATGAACAAATGAAAGATGTTTATTAAAACTATGCTGGTATGATAAAAAAAAAAAGGCTTGGCATGGAACTTCTTTTGCTTGTGCTTCTTAGGTTGAAATAAGGACTTTACCTTACACATTTTCCATCACACTAAGCAAAACTTGTTTAGTGGTACATAAAGCAACCATGGTTACCACTAAACATTCAAAGATTAATACAAAAGCATATATCCATAAATACATATCATATAATCCCATATTCATGTCACATCACAAGAATACAATCATTTGTATAATCATGCATGAACTTACCATGCTCACCTCTAGTAGTTGCTAAACTCATGATCTTAGCATATAAACATGCAACTCATTCATTTAGATATATTATCGTGTCACTTTTCTCATGTATGTCATCATATGAAAATCTCGTATCATTATCATATGCTCAATGCCACATATCATTTAACAATCATGCATATTTCATTTATTAGTTTAGAGTCATTTTTCATTCAGTCATTACATTTAATCCATTTAATTGCCTAATGTAACTTAGACCCAATAGACTAGATAATGATTTATATGGTGACTACTCGACTTACATAGCTATAGCTATAAACACAAATATACATGATGATCACTGATCTAATGTGTCCATGCCCATAACATAGTTATATAGTGTCCTTCACATAGACTCAGTTGCTGTACCCATAATATAAATAGATAAAATGATCACTTATCTTACACAGCTGCACCTACCATATAGGAGTTACCTGATTAAAGGCCAAAATCAATAGAATTATAGTACTACTAAGGCCTTAGCAAGCATGCCAACTTATCCAAACACTTATACAATGTCTAAGAGTACATGGGATATTATCTATTTAATCTCATTTTACATGCCAATCGTTCATTTAAGCATGTCACATATATATCATATGTGTACAAGTATCACAATTATTGCATTTACTCAGACTCCTTCAAGTCATATTTATATTCACTTGTAGATCACATCACTTTTAGTTACAATTCACATTGATGGCTTATATAGCTCATAGCCAATCATACTCAAAGATATGTCACAATTATCTTTTATATAGCATGCCATTTTGCCTATAGTATATCAAAGATCACATGTTGGTTATAATTTCATATCTCAATGTATATACATATCATAAACATAACACATGTGGCACAATTCCATCATTTGAGATCACCACTCCAAATTTAGGAGTATACATATTCATCAATTTAAACAAAGCATAAGATATAACAATTACAATGTATTTACTAACTTTAGCACATATCATATAACATGTATATCACATTTCCCATCTAAACAAGATAGCATAATCCATAATACTTTAGGGATCAAGCCCTCAAAACATATCTTCAAAGATTTAATGATTTTGTAGAATTATTTGGACTCTTGATGTCCTAAATAAGAAGCTTATAACTCTAATTTAATAAAATTTGACAATTATTTGACAAATCAATCATAATTTTGTAAAAAACTTGAAATAGATTCTTTTAATTTCAAATCCCTAAAAATATGGTTAAACAGTGATTATAATTAACATAAATAATTTTAGAAAATCATTTAAAATAATTTAGAATTGATTTGAATCAAAACCCATTGAAAAATAAGCTTAAAAATAAAATCTTTCACAACTTTGATAACCTCATAGCCATGAGTAAATAATGGTCATAGCCATGCATCCATTAACTCAAAGGGCACTTCCCTTCACCTGGGAAGGGTCACAACCATAGGCTAATAATGGTTATGGCCTTGAGTGGGCATTAACATTGCAACTACAAGGCATACTTAGAGTTTTGTGAAAAGGAGAAGCAAGGAGTTGCTTCAACTACAAGTATTTTTATGATTGAAATTAATACTTATACTGCTATTAATAACTAATCATGGATATTTAATACTAGTTGTGGTTCTCACTTAGTTTTTTCCTTATAGAGACTAAGGAGTAGTAGGAAGGTAGAAAAGAGAGATATGTACTTGTGCTTAGCGAAAGGAGCAACAGTTACTGCATTAACTATAGAGACATATCATATTTCTTTACCTTCAGTGTTGTATTAATTTTGAACAATTGTTATTATGTTCTTTCTTCATCTAGAAACATTATATCAATTTTTTTTCTTGTTAAACAAGGTTTTGTTATTTCCATTAATAAAAACAAAGGTTGTTTTATTTACTTGGATAATATCTTTTATTGTTCAGGTACAATGCAAAATAGAATATATATTTTGGATAACATAAAGGAGATATATAATATTAATACCAAGAGACTCAAGTTAGATAACCTGATACCATTTTATTTGTGGCATCATTGTCTAGGCCATGTAAATGAGACATGCATGACTAAGTTACACAATAGTGGTAGCTTTGGATCATTTGATTATTAATCATATGGTACATGAAAAATTTGTTATGAAT
>CANXYI011206486.1:0-12405 GCA_948208565.1 Hura crepitans
GGGATTTGGAAAAAATGGTTTTTATAGGTGGTCAAATGACCATCTCTACCCTTAGGGTTTTAGTTAATTAAGCTAGGAATTAGGAGTATATAAGTCTTACCCTAAAATGGAATTTTAATTACTTAAATTTAATTTTAATTGCTAATAACATAGTTTACTAATTTAAATTATTTAATCTAAAAATCACGTAAATAAGCTATTATGAAAATTAAAGGAAGTTGTAATTAAATAATGAAAATAAAATAAAAAATGATTAACGTACTAATGGTTGAAACTAGAAAAATAAAAAACATAACATAAATTAATATGGCAATTTACACAAATATGTTTAATCAATAAATTAATCATTTATCAATACTATATACAAATCACAAGATCTTATAATAAGAAATGAAAACACATAACGATAAGACAGTTAATGAAATTGATAAAATCAAAATAATTACAAAAATCATGGAAAACAATTACCAACCAATATTCTTGAGTATATTTTCATGTTAATAGGAAGAATCAAATTATGTAGAGCGAGATTAATTAGGAAATTTTAGAATAAAAGGAATTATAATTAAGCTATTTTACAAATTTAGCTTTCAATATTTATTCCCATGCCATGATATAGAAATAATTTCATTATTTTGAGTATATTCAAAAGACTTTTATTTAGTTAGTACCTGACCATACAGAAATAAAAAAAATATTAAATGAAATCTATTACAATAAGGGAATAATATTAATGTATTAATGGCAAATAAACTTTCAATGTAAGTTTTAGAATAATTAGAATATTGGGTCGTATTATATAAAAAGATAATTAAAATGATTAGTAGAATGATAAAGAGGAAATAATATCGAGAATGCAATATTTAATAAAAAATATATAATGCTTTGGCAAGGAAATTATTTTAAACTAAAGACTATATTATAGCAAGGAAACGTGATTAACAGATTCCCCTATTCTACTCATTAACATCTAAAAATGAAAGGATACTAATTATTGAGCATTAAGTCACTCAAAAAATAAAAAATATAAGATGGAGGTTTGCAATTAGAAGAATAACAAGAGATATGCATTTTTAACGATATTAATCTTTAAGCCAATAAAAATAAAAGAGATATATCATGATAATTACACCGAGTAACTACTATACATGCTCTTTTTATATATTTGATGTTTAAATCCTTTCACATTATGATATGGGTTGAAATCAAAAGGGTAGTTAGTTCTTAGCATTGATCATAAATATTTTAATTTCAAATAGATGATTCATAAATTTTTTTTAATGATTAAAGAATACATTTAAATAACCCTCATATGCTAAAAATTCAGCGTAGGATGCCTGATACCTTCCCTACACCTGTAATAACCCTGAACTCAAAATACAGACTAGAACATTTTGTGACTAGTTGCACCATAATTAGCTAATGGCGACTCTTACCCACACTTAGTAAACCACGTCGCACCAGCCCCACAAGCTTATGCTTCAGGGTAGGTTTTTGATAGTCATTATTACTCATTTAATGTACAAGTTATACCATTCTAAGCCTTTATACATTATCAATGGAAAATTACTAAAATGCCCTTGTCTTATGTCTCATTGTCATATGTGGATTTATTAATCTTATTTAATTATTTTAAATGGCCTAACTCAGGAGACATCCTTGACAAACACTGGATCTAGAGGGAAAATAAACTGGTGCAGTGGTCCTCATTTTGGACCTATGTCGCTACACCGGCATATGTGACATAATGGAGATTAGCTTATAGCCTCTCCAACCACAAATAAATAACATCAATCTATGTGACATAATAGAGATCAGTCCATTGGCCTCCCCAGGCACAAATAAAATCTCAACATTTGTGTGACATAATAGAGATCAGCCCGTAGGCCTCCCCAGCCACAATTAATCTCATTCAGTATATGACAAAATGGAGATTACCTCGTAGGCCTCCCCAGCCATTAATAACCTCAATAACTGTGTGACATAATGAAGGTTAGAATGTAAGCCTCTCCAGCCACAATGAATATCATTGCTTGAACATCATACAACTAGCAGCTGCTAAAACCTTAAGTTAACTGGTCAACTCATCCAGTGGGCATCTAACTAATGGGCCAAGTAGCTTATTTTAAGTTTATTTATTGACTTTCCATGTTCTTATAATATTGAGGTTCTAATAACATACAGTTAAAAAATTTATTAGATACTTTGTATTTTTATCGATATGGTATAGCCCTATTTTGGCTCTATCGAGTAACAATTCAAAAGTATTTCTAGATTCTGAAAATGTCTAAATTCAGCATTTAATATGCTTTAATTTATAATGTCAATTGTTTCCACATATTTAATACTTTCTATCTAGTGACATTTTTCATTCAGGTAATGATCAACTAGACAGTTATAGGTCATTTTGACCACTTTTCAAAGTATATTTTTAGGACTATCTTAGGTCTAATTTTACTGCTATTTTTAACATCTCATTCAATACATTCATAGGCCCAAAGCCAATATATTTCTAGGCCAATTCCAAGGCCAAACAATAGGCAAAATTTCCATTCATTCTTATATCACAAGTCTAGCCCTAAAAGGCAAAAGTTTATGTTCATTTTCATGGTTCATTTCAAGTCACTTTTTAAGCAATTGCTCTAAGTCATTGCCATAAGTTTTAATTCAACATTTTCATTGATTTAAAGATGTGTTCTCAAAGTTTGTTTAAGGTATAATCATGCCATATTCATTGTTCAATTCAAGATCATTTTAAGTCAATTGTCAAACCATTATAGTTCATATTTATAACACTTAAATAAACTAAGTTACATGCCACATTGCCATCAATATTCCTCTTGGGTACTAAGGAAAATAATCCATAATTCCATTTCCTTTCCATATTGTATTAATATTTATCTACACATATATTCCATAAACATAAATACACACATATTTACTCAATTCCAAGCCAATTCACATGGGTTACATATGTTATAAGTCCTTGGTCAAACATCATACATAAAATTTATCCATAGAAAGCTATTGATACAAGCATAGAAAGTATATTTCATAGCATTTTCCCATCATAACCACTATGAATTTCATTCTAACATGACAAGAAATCCTTAAATCATATTTTAGGCATCATTTATCCAATTCAAGCATTCAAACAATAGAAAATTAGCAAGCAATTTAAGCCTAATTTCTAACTTCCTTAAGCCATGTAATGCCCTCAGATATGCATATGAAATGTGCGTGCCATAGTGAATTCAAGCTACAACCACTCCATATCACCTTAAGACACGCTAATAAACCCCTAAGCCTCATTTAATCAGGAATATAGTCACTTCAACTCCTATATTTAGCTATGGCCAACAAGTAAATTAGACACCTATTCACAATTTCCTTAAATAACACACACCTCATTCACTAAATCATCAAATTTCATTATTCAACTTGAGGTTTGAACCCTTTAATTACATATTCAATTACCCTAAGGTACTATCTAGCCTCTAAAAGGCCTCACGTCATGATGAAAGTGCACTAAATTCACATACCACTTAAGAAAACACTTGACCCTTCAATTCTTGTTGCTGCCTAGTCACCATGGTGACTTTGTTTTTCCATTCTTACCCCCCTTTTAGCTCTCCTAATGCCTCAATTACCTCATAAACATACACACACATAAGTAAAGTATGCTTTAGCACCAATTTGCAACGAAAAATCCAAAGAAAAGGGGAAGGAAAACTATAAAACTCACCTCATAACACTATTTTAGATTGTCTCTATCCAATAAACTTTGGGAATTTTATCTCCCAATTGAAAGCTCTTTTCTCTATGATTCTTCTTCCCTTAATTCATTAACATGCTAAATTGAATTTATAAACTAGAATAACCAATTCTAGGTTAAAAATGAGGGAGATATGGCCAAATGAAGGGGAGGTGGTATTTAGGTTTTTTTGGCAATCTGAACCAAGAAACTTTGGAGAAATCATTCTCCCAACTGAAAGCTCCATTCCTTTTAATTCTTTTTTCCTCTAATGGCTAACACCCTAACTTAAATTTAGAAACTAAAATAGAGTGATTTGGGGAAGAATTGAGAAAATTCTTGGTGTTCAAAGATAAGGCTAACGTCGGTAGCCTGGGCAGCAAAGGGAGAAATTTTTTTAATGAGTTTTTGACACTTGTTAAAGCATTTAAGCATGTTGCATGGCTCCTAGGCTAGCTGGCCTTGTACGGCTGGGTCCCGTGACCACCTAAACCATCTCGAAATGGTTGGATTTTTGTATGAGTTCAAAAATTTACCAAAATTCACATGAAACTCAAAAAATTGCATCATTGATTTTAAAATTCATATTTTAATCTCTTTTACTTGCTCATAAATTTTTGTGCCTAACTTCCATCGATAGGGCAGTTTTCAAATTGCCTCAATTTATGTGCCAACCTAAAAAATTATGAGAATTTGTATACAACCTCCGATTTCAAAAATTCTTTCACCAGTGGACTTAATGGAATTTTTGATCTTTAAGGTCCACTATTTTCGAGTCCATCCGAGCATATCCCAGGTCAATCCCAGCCTAAATAATTTTATTACATCGAGGTTCAAAATGAATTGTTAGTTTTACTAAATTTTTAAATTTTAACTTTTTCATCAGTTTAAAGCCCCTCGAAGTTTCATAACCAGTGCCACCACCTCAATTTCAGTGTAAGTGACCCCACATCCTAGGTACACTTCTCGAACCTAATGGCACTATTCGTGGATCCTTGAAACACGGGTATTATAAAAGTTCTAGTCATAAAACTTTGACAAGAAAAATAACAATGAAAATGAAATAATTATCCCTTTTTGCAGAGCCAATAACTTTTTTATGTTGATCTCTAGTGAATTGTGACATTAGTCACACCATACTAGGAAATGCACAGGATGAAGTTAGATAGACTTGAAAATAGCATACCCTTAAGGTTAAAAAGTCTAAATAGTTCAATGATGAAAGAATTGGAATTTTTTTAAGGTTGTTAGATATTTAATCAGATTTTCTTAATTATGCAAGTGAATAGTTAACCTAGTTCCTTTTGAAGTTTTGACCTGAGATTTTAGATGTCTTTTAATGAAGTAGTTAGTCAATTTTTTGCACTAAAAGTATGATTTTTAGAAACTTTTGCAAATTATTTTGCAATTTTGAAGTTAAAATGTAAATAGAATTGATTCAGGTCATCCGATCACCATGTGGTATGATTAGGGCCATCCACCTATATAATAGATATATGTTCATGTGTGTGCAAGTGTATGGTGCAAAATTAAGCTCATTTCCTCCCTTAAACCTTAGAAAAGCTAGTGCCATTTATACCCTTCTCTCTCTACCATTTATACCCTTCTCTCTCATCCTATTTTTCTTCCACTTCTTACTCGAAAAACATTAAAAACCTTCAAATATTATATGAAAATTAATCTTTGAGAATGTAGAGCTTGATTATACCCTTAATTTTGCAAAGAAAAAAATGAAGCTTTTGAGGAAGAAATAGAACTTTGAAGGTTTAATGTTTTGAACTCTAAACTAAACTAGAGCCCGATTCAAAAATTGAGTATTTTTCTAGGTTATTAGACATGCTCTAGATCATGGGTATGGTTTTGATTTTAAAATTAGATGTGTATATATTTTTCTATGAATTTTTCTAATTTTTGGTAGATTATGGAATTTAGAGAACAAGCAAGAGCATAAGAATCAAGGCAAAGAGAGGCTATATGATCAATATTGAGATGACGTATAGCATCTTTATAAATGTATTCGATAAAACTTATGCCTATTTCCACGAATTGTGTGATTTCCATTATAAGTGCATTTTAGGGTTTAGTCACATTTAGGGGTTATTATAACCCAAACTTCATTGCTAGAGTAATTTAAGGTTTCAAGAATAATAAAAAAAACTTAATGTAATGAAAAATAGATGAAAAACAAACAAATTATAGAGGATTGAAAATGTGAACCTAGTATGGAATGTGTAGGGACATAAAGGTAATTTCTTAATTTATTGTACAATAGGTGTAATTTAAACTTAAATAGCATAAAATGAATGATTGAGTAGGGTATTAAAATGTACATTAATCATTGCATGAAATAATGTATACAAAATGAAAGTAATGTGCATGTGTGGAGAGGCATATATGTCATGCTTGGCATGTAAGTATGAGTACATATTAACAAAAATGTGTGACATAAATTAGTTACCACAATTGGTAAATAAGTGCGACAATAACTAGAAAGCAAATGAGGCATGACTATGGCCAAAGGTGATATTAACTACAAGTAAAAATGCACATAATGCACTCAGAATGCAAAATCATATAAATAATATGACAATAACAATTAGAAGTGACAAAGGTATCTTATAAAACTCGTAAATGAACATGTATAATGTAGCATTCACAAGACATTGCAAAGTAAACAAGATTGTGATTATAATCAAAGCAAATGCCTAATAATAAGAATAAAAAGGGAAATGGCCTATATATGCTAGAGAACGTATTGGATAGGTTGACTGATTAATTAAGGGATAACAATTGCTAAGGCTCCTCTTTGCCTAATTACCCATTTCCCATTATAGCATTAAGACCTATGTGGTAAGGATTTGGGACCCTTGTGGTCAAAAGACCTTTCTAGTCATGATTTGAGATCTTTGTGGTCTAGAGACCTTTTTGGTTAGGATTTAAGACCTCTATGGTTAGGATTGAGACCTTTGGGTTAGTACTTATCATTTGTAATAGAGCTCCATATATTGATATTTAGTTACCTAATTAGTGCTACAGCACAAAGGTACAAAATGTGGACCACTACATAATTAGACTATGATATCTACTATTTGGATACTTGCCTTGAAAATATTGACTAAAATATAAATGGCATTAACATAACTCAAAAGTATAAAATGTGGATAAGAATATGGGTAATAATGGTACATGAATGTCATATCCTAATTGGACTAAAGAACACTTAGGCTAAGAAAGTTAAATAGATACATAGGAAAGGAATTAAACTTAACCTATATGTTTGACTCTGAAATGATAACTGGATTGGATTAACTAGAGACAACACAAGTAAGAAGTAGACTTAAAGGATAAAGACATAAATGGTAGTTTAAATTCATAATGTCATAAATGCATTATTTAATGTGCATGAGTTTTATTAAATACACCACTAAGGATACTACTTAGCATATCATGTTTTCTCAATGTATAAGTTGTAGATAGCTCTAGTATCATGTCAAGAATCAATGACAGTAGTATAGCCAAGACAACCTCCTAGCTAGTTTATTTTTTTGTAAATATGTTGTGTAATGTAAACATAGTGGTGGCACTTATATGTACTTATGTTGGAAATAGGTCCAGTACAATAACATGTTTTTGTAACTTATCTTAGCTTTGTATTCATGTAAATTAATAAACAATACTAGTAGTATACTATTACTATAAGATGTATGTTTAATATAAAATTATGATGAGATTATGATACTCTTGTGATTGAGATATTACCGATGATTTTTTTTGTCTTATGAGGTAGAGGGTCAGAAGGACCTAAGTGGAAGAGTTTGAGTTTGTGAAAATTATAAAAGTATTCTTCTCACATATTTATTTTGGGACATGTCACTGGACATCTATTATGCTACCAAAATTTCATTAGATAGAACAATAATAAATAAAACATCTATATACATGATGTTGGTCCTAAAGCTACATATGAGCCCCCGATACTCATGATGTCAATTAGACAACTAAAAAATAAATAGATAAGGGCAAAATAGGTTAACATGCCATCTCTTATTTGAGTTGGCAATGGTCCAGATAAGATGTATCACAATGTGTTATCTCTGATTTGGATTCGACAATTGTGTTAAGTGAGGGGTGTCACATTAGGAGGTATTAGAGCCTGATTTAGGCATTCCTAGGCTACATATAAGTGCCATAGAGTTTATACATGTATATATATCCATTAACACTACACTACTTAAGGCTAATAATTGTTTCTTGATATAGATTGAAAATGAGTGATTAGAAGTCACTTGCTAGTGCTAAGAAGGCAAAGAGTCACACCGCTACTACACTATAGGAGTTAGCAAGCTTAATGGTGCTTACACCCAGTGATGTAGTCCAACTAGTGTCTGCACAGTCAGTGCCACCAGCATAGCTTGCATAGCCAATGCAAGTACAACTAGTATTAATACAATAGATGGTTGATATATTCAAATAGATTGCAATAGTAATTACCCCTCCTCTACCACTGGCACCACAACAACTACTAGTACTAGAAGCCCTCTAAAAAAACTTACCTAGAACGTGTGAAAAAGATAGGGACAATTGATTTTTTTAGGCACAGATAAAGATGATTCAGTAATAGTGGTGTACTAGCTTGAAAAAGAAGAGAGGATAGTAGAGTAGCTAAAATGTACACTGAATAAGTGCTTGATTAGTGCCACATCTATATTATAGGAAGAAGGGTTTTGCTGGTAACATATAGTTTTAGAGATGACCAACAATAAAGATTACTTAGGATGTCTTCCTTTGAGAATATAAAAAGAGATATATCATTAAAGGCTACTTGGAGGAAAAGAGGCAACAATTCTTAGACTTAAAGTAAGGGGCAGACTAGTATTAAAGTATAAGAAAAAGTTTGCCTCACTTAGTAGATATGCAATGGCACTTGTAATTATAAAGGAAGGAAGGTGTAAAAGATTCAAGAGAGGCCTCACAACAAATATTAGATTATAGGTAGCTGTGAATTAGATTTGGGAGATTTTTGCCCTTATTGCAACAACATACATTACGGAGGACATAATGAAGGAGAGGTGGGAAAACTTCTAGAAGAAGAGGTCCTTCGTAATAGGTCAAGCTAGCTTAACACCTGAGGGTAGTAAAAGATAGAAAGGTGGCCTTAGTACATCAACACTATAAAAGTCAACTCATACTTAAAGATCAGGCCCAGTGGGGCAATCTAGATCTAGAAAATAGTAGAGGCTGACTATAAATGCCCTAGTCTCTATAGCAAAGAGTGCATTGCTAGTATGTGGCACATATGGTAGGAGACATAAAGGAATATGTTAAAGATTGACTTTAGGAGCTTGCTATAGATATGGCTCCAAAGGCCACTACTAAAAGGAATACCCCTAGAGGCTAGACATTGATGACTTATCCAAACTCCATGTTTTCTTACCTACCCCATCCAAGAGCTATAGGTAAAGTAAAATAGATAAAGCAAGAACTAGTTAGAGCCTTAAGCAGAGATAAGCTAGAGGATTGAGGTGAAGGGACTAGGTTACTAGTATGCCATCTAGGCTAGAGAAGAGATAGACTCTCCTGATGTGTTAGTGGGTACATTTTATTTCTTTGATGCCTCTATTTTAGCACTAGTAGACCTTAGATCCACACGCTCCTATAGATGCATTATAGTAGCTCAAGATAGGGGCCTCCAGTAAGAACCTTTATATATTGACATTATGCTCAGCAACCTAATTGGGCAACATGTAATAGTGAATTGAGCATACAAAGATTGTCCATTATCTATCTATGGTTACATCTTCCTTGCTAAACTAATTAAACTACCCTTCAATGAATTTAATGTTATATTAAGAATAGACTGGTTGTCCAGACATCATGCAATAGTAGATTATTGGTAGAAGAGACTCACTCTTCAGACAATAAAAGGAGAGGAAATTATAGTTGTGGGTGAAAGAATTAACTCCTTATCTAATGTGATCTCAACAACATCAGTAAGATAGTTGATCCAAAAGGGATGTCAAGCATATCTAGCACATGTAATTGACACCACATAGATAGGAATTGATGTTGGCCAGATACCTATAGACGTAGAATTCCCAGATATCTTCTCAGAATAATTACTGAGGTTGCTAATATAATGTGAGATAAAATTTATTATAGATGTATATCTAGGCACAACACCTATCTTAATAGCTCTATATAGAATGGCAACTTTACAATTGAAATAATTAAAAGTACAATTATATAAATTGTTAGATAAGGGGTTTATTAGACATAATGTCTCACCTTAGACAGCCTTAGTACTATTTGTTAAAAAGAAAAATGGCTAATTGTGGTTGTGCTTATATTTTAGATAGCTTAACAAGGTGACCATCAAGAACAAATATCATTTTCTTAGAATAGATGATATGTTTGACCAACTAAAAGAGTCCAGTTCCAAAATAAACTTGAGATTGGGGTACCACCAACTCAGAATAAAGGAATTTGACATCCTAAAGATAGCCTTCCACACTAGGTATAAATATTATGAATTTTTAGTGATGCCATTTGGGCTAACAAATGCTCCTGCAGAATTCATGGACATGATGAATTAGATATTTTGACTATACCTAGACCAATTTGTGGTGGTATTCATAGATGACATCTTGGTGTACCTTAAAATAAGAGAGGAACATGAAAAACACCTCCGACTGGTATTACAGAGACTATGGTAGAAGAATTTATATGCCAAATTAAGCTAGTGTGAATTTTGGGTAAAGGAAGTGGAATTCCTAGGACATAGATTGTCAACTAATAGAATTAGGCTGGACCTTAGTAAAATTAAAATCATGTTGGAATGGGAAGCCTTGAACAATGTGAAGGAGATTATAAGCTTCTTAAGATATGATGGATACTACATGTGTTTTGTTAATGGATTTTTTGTGATTATAGCTCCTATGATGCATATATTAAGGAAAGATGTGAAGTTTGTCTAGGATTAAACATGACAGATGAGTTTTGATAGGTTAAAATCTATGTTAGTAGAACCTCAAATACTCATACAACTAGAACCTGAGAAGGAGTTTGTCATTTATAGTAATGCCTCAAATAATAAACTAGGGTGTTTATTGATGTAGGATGGGAAAGTGATAGCCTATACATCCAAATAGTTAAAGCCACATGAAAGGAACTATCCTGCTAATGACCTAGATTTAGTAGCCATTGTTTTTTGCTTTGAAAATATGCAGGCACCACTTATATGGTGAAAAAAGATATGTTTACACAAAGCATAAGAGTCTGAAATATCTACTTACCTAAAAGAGTTGAACTTAAGGCAACAAAGGTGGATGGAATTGATCAAAGATTATGCTTATTTGATCAATTATCAATCCAATAAGCTGAATGTGGTGGCATATGCTTTAAGCTAAAAGCTCTTATGCAACCTAAAGGTAATGAATGTCCAGTTACAATATTGAGAAGATAGAGCCTTGTTAGCTAAATTATAGGTAAAACCTAACCTAATGCAACAAGTGAAGGAACTATAATAAGATGATCATCAACTGTAGCATATAATGAGCTCAATCAAAAAGGGAAAGCCAACTAAACATGAAATTAAAGTATATGGATGGATGCATTTATTACCATAATAGACTATGTGTACTAGATAAGAAGATATCAAGAGAAAGATATTATAGGAAGCCTATACTCTATACACCATGCATCTCAAAAGCACAAAGATGTGTCAGGACCTAAAACAGTATTACTGGTGCCCAAGGATGAAAAGAGACATAGCAAAGTATGTGACTAGGTGCCTCACCTACCAATAAGTGAAAGTCGAACACTAGGTTACTTCTAGATTGCTTCACCATATAGCAATTCTAAAATGGAAATAGGAATGAGTCACCATGGATTTCATTATAGGATTACCTAAGACAAGGAGCAAGTGTGATGTAGTCTAGGTGATTATTAATAGGTTAACTAAGGCAACATATTTCATCCCAATAAGGATAGACTATTCCTTGGAAAAACTGCATAGCTATACCTTGATGAAATTGTCAGACTACATGGAGTTTTAGCATCCATTATCTCATAATAGGACCTAAGGTTCACATCTAGGCTTTAGAAGAAATTGCATAAGGCCTTGGGCACTCGACTCACCTTCAATACAACATTTCAACCATAAATAGATAGCCAATCAAAATAGGTGATCTAGGTATTAGAGGAAATGTTAAAAAGCTGAGCAATCGAGTTCAAAGGTAATTAGGAAAAGTATATATCACTTGCAAAGTTTGTATACAATAATAGTCACTGGGCAAGCTTAGGAATGGCACTATACGATGAAATGTATGGCAAAAAATGTAGAACCCTATTGTGCTCGATAAAATTAGGACAAACCAAACTAATTGGACCAAACCAAATTAGAGATGTAGAAGAAAAATTAAAGATCATTCAAGAAGGACAAAAAGCAATAATTGTTAGATATAAGTCTTATGCAGATCTGAAAAGGAAGACCATTGAATAAGAAGTTAGGGACAAAGTCTTACTGAAACTATCACCATGGAAGAAAATATTTTGATTCAGGAAGAAAGGCAATTTTAGCCACATATTCATCGAACCATATAAATTGTTAGAATCGGTTGAACCGGTAACCTATAGGTACGCACCAGCAATAT
>CANXYI011206684.1:0-16436 GCA_948208565.1 Hura crepitans
CTGATCGGGAGTCTCGACTTGTAATCTCTTAGCTAAATTTTACAGAAAAAGTCTGTGAGGACTTGTGCCTTTAAAGATAATCATGGTTTAAAACATATGTCGTATGGCTATAACTTCATGGACATTTCGACCATTTTTCCATCAAGGTTTGGATTTTGTAAAATCTTTTTGATCAATGCATCCATCTAGACAATCACCTTATTAGATTGAAAGTAATGCTTTAACTTCTTAATGCTTATCATTAATGTAATCAGCAACTGTTCGACTTAACTCTTTCTTAGCTCTAGATCCCTTAATACCTGACTAGTGTAATAGATAGGCTTTGCTCCTTTCCCTCTTCTTTTATTATAATAAAAGCTATAGTATCACTCAAGGTAGAGAGAAACAAGTATAATATTTCTCCATCAATGTCTAGCTTATGTAAAATCTTTTTTATTGATGCATCCATTCGGACAATCACCTTTTAAGATTGAAAGTAATGCTTTAACTTCTTAATGCTCATCATCAACGCAATAAGTAACTATTCGACTTAGCTCTTTCTCAATTCTGGACCCCTTAATACTTGACTGGTGTAATATATAGGCTTTTACTTCTTTCCCTCTTCTCTTACCAGGATAAAGGTTACGGTATCCCCCACGGTAGAGAGATACATGTATAATGTTTTCTCCTTCAACTAGTCTACTAAGTAATGGAGGTTTCATAAGCAAGGCTTTAAGTTCTTCAAAGGCATTCTGACATTCTTCATCCCAGGTGAACTTTCCATCTTTCTTTTATCTCTTAAAGAAAGGGAGGCAACTCTGTGTCAAGCAGGATTTGAATTTTCCCAAGGAGATTATCCCCCCATTTAGCTTTTGTATATCGTTCATGTTCCTAAGTAGTTACATGTCTAAGATAGCTCGTATTTTCTTTTGATTGGTTTCAAATCCCCTTTAGGATACTATAAAACCAAGGAACTTTATCGACTAGACACAGAATGTGCATTTTTCAAATTTAGCGTCATTTGGTATTTGTTGTGTAATAAAAACTTTTGCCAAGCCGCTACCATGTTCCACAATGCTTTAACTTTTAAAGATCATGCCATCTATGTACACATGGAACATCTCATTAACTAGCCTTTGGTAAGTTGCTCTTACATTTTTTAGGCCAATGGCAAGACATTGTAGAAGAAGGTACCTTCATGGGTGATGAAGCTGGTCTTTTCCTAATCAGGGCTAAACATTAGAATCTGATGATACCTAGAGCTAGCATATAGGAAGGAGTAGACTTCGTATCCAGTCATAGAGTCCACTAGCTGATCAATGCATGGGAGTGGGTATCTACCTTTGAGGTATGACTTGTTCAGGTTTGTGAAGTCCACAAACATATGCATCCTGCCATTCTTCTTTCTGACTAAAATGACATTTGCCAGCTACTCGGGAAGAGGACTTCACTATAAATCCTGTAGACAAGATTTTTCATGTTTTTTCCTCTATTACCTTCTTTTGATTAGTAGAGTATTGATGAAGCTTTTACGTGATCAGTTTTGTGTATTGATCTATATCTAGCTTATGGCACATGATCTTCAGGCTTATGCCCTAGATGTCTTTAGTAGTCTAAGTGAAAGTTGATTTGTTTAGAATAAGGACTTTAAAGACTTTGTCTTTGATTTGTTTGGGTGTTTAACTTCTGATTAGCACTATCTTACCTAGCTCTAGCTCTACTATTATTAACTCATTATTTGGCACTAGTCTTAAGCATTTTAGTTTTGGCTCCTCAACTAGATTGGGGGCGAGTGCTTCTTTGCCTTCATTTATGGTGGTAGTGTAAGCTTCGTAAGTCACTTGTTGATTTCCTTGGATTACCACAACAAATTTTTTAGTGGGAATTTTTATCACTAAGTATTGGATGCTAATGACTACACCTATTTTGAATAACTTAGGTCTCCCAAAAATAGCATTATAAGAAAAAGAAATGTCTATTTCTATAAAGTTACCCTTAAAGACATGGGGACTTCCTCATTGCCTAATTTGACATGTAATTTGACAGCACTTGCTATGGGAAAAAAGGCATTGCCTATCTTGATTAGTGGTGTGCATGTAGATTTTTGTTGTACTAGGGATGAGGCGATTAATGTTTGGAGTCGCCACCTGGCTCTACACTAGGACTATTAATCTTTTGCCTAGAAAGGGTTCGAAATTAAATCTTATTTATGTCCCAATAATATACCTTCCTTTATTATCCCGTATCATACAGGCAAGCATTATAGTTGAAAGCATATATGTCACCTTTTGATATAGAGAAAATGAGTTGCAATCTTCAAAATATATAATAAAGCATAAATGTAAATTAAGCATCCACAAATCGAGTCATTTATTAGTGGTTATTTAACTTGACAACTATTTATAATTCCATAAAAATTGGTATTAATTGCCCAACTCCTAACTCTAGGAGATTAGTCCTTGTTAAAATACATTTTTATAAGCCTTTTGTTAAGGAAAACTCAAAACCAATTTGTTATGAAAACAACAATTAATTAAGTAAAAAAAATCACTAATGTGAGGTTAGGCTTTTTACATGTAAAATAAGTCATTAAACTACTTATTACAACCTAAAAATAAACAAAAGCATAAAAAGTACAAAACCAAATAAGTAAATAAGGAATAAAAAATTGATCTCATTTCTATATTGCTAAGTCCATGCAGACTTGATATGGTCCTCGGCTTATGTTTGTGCAGACTATAAAATGTCATAACTGATATGTTTGTCCAACTCTCATATCCAGCTTGGATGATCAATCTTAGACAACTCATAAGAAAATAATTAGTAACATAATAGAGGTCTGTGAGGACCTAATAACAGTACCAAATAAGTTTATTATAAAGCATGTTAAAGGTATACATATGGATATAAATATGTATGGAATATGCATGAACAATTATTGTAAGTAGAACGGTGATTAGGACAATTAGTGATGAGAAGGGACAAACAAACAATTCAACACAACATATGTCCGTACGAACCATTTGAAAACATATTCATTCAATAGAAACACCCGTGCAGACTTCATTCATCATAAAAGGGAGTCCGTGCATACTTGATTTTAATTCCAAAATGTATGTTGCATGCATAATAATGAATAAAATGACTATGATTAATTAAGAGACATATTTAACATTAATACCCATTAATAACATGCTCTGGTGATTAATATAGGTGAAACATGCATTATTAAATTTTAAACAAGTGTTAAAATAGAATATGCAAAATGAATATAAAGCTATTATTAAGCATAGGTCCGTACAGATCTTATCTTATACACATATACAAATAATAGGTTCGTGCGGACCTCAACCCTCAATAAAATAAGTCCATGAATTAATCATCAGTTCCAGGAAGTAAATGTAAGTACAATTTTTCTATGAACAATTAAAACATGATTAAAACAATTTAAAATTTATCCTACTCCTATAATTTACATGGGGATTTTTATGTAATAACCTCACATGTCAATTAATCCCGAGAGATCCTTAGTTGAAGAATAGACATGAATAGAAGAAATGTAGATGAAGAATGAAAGAAGCCTTAGATATTGCCTTGAAGTTGGCACCAAGCAATAAGACAAATGTTAGGTTTGAAAGACTAATTATTTCAGTGAGGTTTTTAAACTAGTAAAGCAAATCCTACTTTGGAATCTTCACCTTAAACTCTTGAAATTTCCTGAGTTATTCCTTCTATCTCCCCCTTCCCCCCCAAATAAGTTCATGGAAGGGGTATTTATAGGGTTTCTAGCTATTCTCCCATTCAAGAGGGAGGGAGTTCTAGTAGGATTAAAAATCAAAGTCCAATTAGGAAAACTAAGTTTTTGGAAGCTTTTCAGTGATAGGTCCATATGGACCAAGGTTTAAGGTTTATAGTTCCATGTGGACCTTTTCTTTGGTTTATCCTGGTAGACTATAGGCTATGGGCTCTGTTCTTCTAGGTCAGTCCTATGTTAGTCTGTATGGATCTTGTGACATTATGTCCATGTAGACTTGAACCATAATGGTCCGCACAGACCATGGTTTTAGATTTTTTGTCTTGTTGCTTAAGCCTATCTCTGGCTATTATCATAGGCCCAAAAAGTGGGACATCTATAGTTGCCCCTACTTTGGTATGTACTATGAAAATGCAAAAGTTAAAATAGTGCATAGCAAAGAATTTAGGAATATTCTAACCTATCTTGACTAATATGTAGAGTGTTAGATTAACTTATGGAGTTGACAAATTGGCGTAAAGCTGAATCCGAGGGATGGAAATATGTGATAATAATGTTGGATTAATGTGAAGTTGAATCCAAATAAAAAATGTGAAATAATATTGGATTAATGTGAATTCAAATCCAAAGAAAAAATTTTATGATGATAATGTTGGATTAACGTGAAGTTCAATTCAAAAAAAGAAAAATATGTGATAATAATGTTGGATTAATGTAAAGTCAAATCCAAAGAAGAATATGAAATAATGTTAGATTAATGTGAAGTTAAGTCTAAAGAAAAAATGTGAAATAATGTTGGATTAATGTGAAGTCAAATCCAAAGAAAAATATAGGATGATAATGTTAGATTAACGTGAATTTAAATCCAAAAAAAAATATGTGATGATAATGTTAGATTAATGTGAAGTTGAATCCAGAGAAAAATATGAAAGGGCTAACATTTGCATTTTTAAACATAGTTGTGGTAATGCTAAAAAGGCAAGCAGTCCATATTTCTTTTAGGTGGTTTGCCTTGAAGAACCTAATCTTTAGCTCTATTGGCATGATGTGCCTCTAATAAATTATTTTCAAAGCTAATTTACTAGCTAAAGATGATTCGAATGGGCAATTTAATATTCAAAGCAACTAGATCATACTTCGTGATTCAGATGGATTTGAAAATTAGTTCTCCTCCATAAATTAGAATGAACTAGGGTGTTCTCATATCTTCTGTAATCATTTCATCCTCTTGAACAAGATTATACTAAAGCACTTTTTGTCAAATATGATAATATTTGAAAATAGGTTTTTTCTTTTTTTATCTTTTAGTAACAAAATAGCTCTTGAGTTAAATTTGTTGCCAAGTTTATTGTAGAAAGTGCTAAAAATAATTCAAGTAATTTAGAACAATTTAAAATAAAAGGTTGAACTTATTAGTTTGGAGAAACCAAATAGACTGACCATTTTTTACCTTTTTAGTTCATAGTCAAATGACACATCTTTTGATTATGCAAATATTTTCTTAATGAAGAAAAAAAGATAAGAATATTGATGAAAAAAGATGAGGCTGAATCCATTTTATTAATTTAAAATTAAATGAAAACGGATTGACCAGTTTTAATTTTTATCAAATGAAGGTTTAATTTATTTTATTAGTTAAAAAACTAAATAAAATACATTGATCAAATAGGAAATATGTCTTAAGAAAATGATGGTGAAGAGTGCTAATTCAAAATCTTATTATTTCTTTCTGACATCAACCTGATTATTTTTAGACACTTTTGGAGTCATGTTCTCGGGCATCCCAGACAAACTAAGTCCGTTCGGACTCAATATAGGCCTGTTTATAGATTAAGTCTATACAGACATGATTCGAAAAAGGTAGGTTCATGACTATAATCTATGCAAATGAGTGGTTTATGAGAGGCACCTTATGGTAGAGTTCGTGCGAACATAAGTGCAGGATTTGCACAATTAAGTCCATACAGACTTTGTCGACAGTTTCAAAACTATCGACTTTCCTTTTTTTTTTCACTTCTCCTATTTTGGCTTCTTTCTTGGTTCATATTTGTTTGCATTCTCCTCCTAGTTTCTCCATCAAAAAATAACTCACATGGCTTTTAAAGGTTCCTCTTTTTCATCTAACCCTTTTTCAACGACCAAAGAGGCACCAGCGACACTGGCTTTGTCATCTTCGATAGCCCCTCCGCCTCCTCTTGGGACAGCAAACATCTCCATGCCTATCCCTGAGGGTTTCCTACCTATAAACCACCCTAGGAATGCTACTCAGGTAAATGAGGTGCAATTTGGTGACTCGACACCGATCTTGGCCTATCTCACCCACAACGTATGCTCAACGGTGTATCCAAAAGTTTGTCTCTAGTTCTTTTTTATTCCTTTGTATGGTCTGCTATGATTTCCGTTCCCTTTTTCTCTACACAATATCATTAGTTCAATAAGTTCGTGCGAACATTGATGGCTTAAGGTTTAGAAGGTCCATGCAGACTTGTTTTTAGTTTACTTTTCCAAATGCTTTAAGGTGATAACCTGTGTCTTTCTGTATAAGGTGTGATATCTAGTCCATGTGGACATCTGTTTGTACTGATTTGAGACCCTACAGACCTTTAACGTGTATGATTCTAAGTCTGTGCAAACTTATTTTGAGTTTGATTGTGCCATTTTTCACTTCATATTTTCTATTGAATTATGAGCTTCTTTGTGTACTAATATAGGTCCGTACAGATCTTGGCCATCCTTAGTCTGTGTGGACACTTGTTTTGGCTTTTTATATTCCAAGTCCGTGATGACTCTTCACTTGATGATCTAAGTCTATATGGACCTAATCGTGTCTTGAAGCAGTTGTGCTATTTTAATTTTCTCTTTTGGTTTATGCTTACCTATGTTGTCTTTTTATTGTAGACATGCTTAAATATAGGGGTACTTTATCTATACCTTAGTAATGGTATTCATGTCATGCCTATTTTGGTCAAGGATCAAGTGAAACTGATTAGATTTTAGACTTCAATGGACCATCTGGTGGGAAGAGACTAGCATCAGGACCTGCAGGCTCTTCAAGCCCTTCAGGACAGGTGGATGGATACTACTCATAACTTTCATATGCAGTTTAGGGAGTTGACGATAACTCCTTGCAATTGGGCTTTTATTACTGGAGTCCCCTACACTGGGAAAGCCATTGCCTTCAATGCTAGCAACTGTTATCCCTCTCTCCAGCTCTAAAAGGTGAGAGATCTATTGGGATTCATACTTCAAGACTGCTCTAAGAGTATTTACAGCATAAATTTGTGTGAAAGGTGGATGGTTGCAACTCTATTTGGTTAGCCTAAGCTCAATCAGTATACATGTTATTTTATTTTGTATCTGTTGGGCACCACGTTATTTGCCAATGCCAATGGCAATGTTAGTTGGAGCTTCTTTCATGTCCTGAAAAGGATTGAGGGTACAACTCTTAGAACTGGTGTTGTTCCTCCCTCAATTACATGTTCAAAAGTTTGGACATGGCTGCACGCACTAAAAAAAGCCATCGATTCATTCAGGGCTTTGTGTCGGGCATAATCTACCCTAGTTTCCTTTCCCTATTTTTTATTATCTTTTAAGTTTTTTGCACCTCACTTTTTATAGGTTTAGGCATATGAGCTTCATTTATTGCTTCACCCTTAAGAGTTGGATATTCCTCGCCACTATCTAATGATGGACAAATGGGTTAGTCCAACTTCAGGACTTTGGAATACGTCTTTTTGGTTGCAACATTGTGTCTAATATGAGTAATCCTACATATATAAACACATTGTTAATGATTTAATTTATTGAGTCTAAAATTCATACTTAACTATTTTTCTTTTAGATTGATTTGGCATGGTGGGTTTTCCCCTAGAGGAAATGATTACTTTTCTACATTCTATTTGAGAACTATCCTCCCACAAGATATTATTGACCACTCTTAAGGCTTATTCCTAGTTTCTAGGAGAGTGCGTGCTGAGTTGGCACATAGGGCCTGATGCTCATCATGTTCCTCAAAATCCTCCTGAATTGATGCTATTTGGGAGGTACCTTGATGATCTAGAGTTTGTGCAAGGGATGACTATTGGGATCTTAGGAGATACTTTAATAGAGCTTGATAGAGAGGAGTAACCCTCTTAGGCATCTACTCATTTGCTGACCTAAGTGCCTTAAACTTCTAGCCCTATTTCTTAAGAATGCTTCTCATTTTTGCCTTAATTTTTTTAGCATCATTTCTAACTTCATTTACACCATAAGCATCTACTCTTACTCCCAAGCCAAGCTTCCTTCATTTAGAAAGAGGATAAGGACTGCCTCTAGCTCTAGGGGTCCTCAGTTCTTGCCTCCTCTTATGCACACTCCTCAAGGTCTGGCCTCATCTATGCCTACTCTAGCTCTTGACTCTCACCCGAAGCCTGGCGAGGTTGTTAGTACTCTTACTAACATGCCTAAGCTAATTTATATACATTATGGTGCTAATAAAGAGTTGACTTTGATGTGCCTTAGGATCGAGGACAGTTGGCCCATACCTTTCAAGCCTATAAATACTACCTTGGTATCTCTTTTATGACATTTTGGTTTTATTTGTTTACTGACTCCACCATTTATAACCTTTTTGCCTAGACTTTGCCAAGTTAGGAGAGCTTCTATCAAAGGGACTGATCATGTGGTAGAGGCTTTCAGAAGAGCAATGGTCGATGAGACTCATGTCTTTGCAGTGAGTTTTTTCTTACAATCATTAATTATGTATCTATGCATGGTAAGCATGGAATATTTAAATGCATAAAATGTATTAATCCCTTATTCTCTTTACATAATGAGCTAGCCAAAAGAGTGGCCTCACTTTAAGTTACAGAGAGAAAGCTGAGGACTTTAAAGTATGCTAAAAAGTTAGTGCTCTCTTCTGATGATAAAGACACTAAGAGTGAGGAGGAAGAGGGATAAAGATTGTAGCCTTACTTTTATTAGTAGACCTTGTTTGTGTATATGTGTTCAAAACACTTGTTACAACATATATATTTTTTTCTTTACATACAATTTGATTAAGCTTTTTACATATGAATGAGTAAAAACAATCTATAAAGAACTTTTATAAAAACATCTTTTCCTCAAGACTATGCAAGGAGATTTGTCCTACTTGGAGATATCATACCCTCATGGTAAGGAGTTTTAGAGATAGGAGAATGAGTAAGAGTCATGCTAAAATCCAAACCATCCATGTAACTAGGGAACTAAAGCTCAATAGCATTCTTCAACATCTCATCATTGAGATACAAAGCATAATCTCCTGTGCCAATTGGTGTAAGCTGACAAGCATTATATTTTTAGTGACACGTCTCAAGTAATCTCTTTCAGCATACCCAGCCACATCAAGGAGACTATACATGGTCTCTTTAAATGAGCATCTCGTCGATGGTCTAGTGTTATTTTGATTAATACTATGATGGGTGATTGCCATCAAATGACTGTGATAGGTCATGTTATCACACAATATGACTAGATGTAGGTAATTCATGTAAGATCCATCAAAAGATATAACCAACCTTAACTCATCTAGCCAAGAACGATGAAATGCTTCAATACCAAAAACTTTAATAATTTCAATCAAGTGATTGCTAGTTGTCTTCCTCGCATCAACATTTTGTTACAGTAATAGCTAGGAGATTAACACCCTCTATATCTAGCTTCTATTCCTCTATTGTCTGAACACCTTATTGATATTTGGAATACCTTACACAAGGAGCATATTTTGCACAGACCCATTTTTTCTTGCTAATATAATCTGTACGAACATAGAGCTAATTGATTTGATATGTGGTCCATGTAGACATGAAACCATCCTAGTAAAAGTCCACAAGTACTTTAGTAGGTGCCTTAATGTGTTGCTTGATTAGGTCCATGTGAACTTGGACATCAATTTATTCCTCTCATAGTCTGTGCAGATGTCTTGGCATACCTTAGATCTCCTATCCTTGTCATGCTAGGGGTTGCATTTTTTAGGTGCCTATAAATGCTTCTTCTTTAACCATTGCATGACATCTCACCATGAATCCCCCTTTCACCCATTAATTGTCTAAGATTCTAAATTCTAGAGCCACTTAGGATTCCTTAATTCTTGCTCCTTTTTTTGCCATCAGATTCTTAAAGAAGGTGAAGATAAATCCTAATTTTTGTCATGCCATTCTTCACTATTGGGTTCCTGCCTTTCATGTTTTAACTTCAATCATTAAGAAATTGCTCTCACACTTGAGGAGTTTACCGCTATCTTGAATTTTTACATCCCTTTAAATACACCCATTGTAGTTCCTTCTTTTTATGATCATTACCCCTTGAACATTATGCTCACCTTAGGGATCTCAGCCTTGGTGGCTCAAAAGGTTATTCCAGGTGTATGTCCGATTTCTTTATAGATAGTTCTTAATTTTGCTGGTCAATTTTAACCTAATTCATTGGAATGAGTGATACGCATCTTACTGTGTATTTTCAATGACTTATTGTTGGTCACTCGTGAGGACAAGCATTGTGACTATAAAATACCCCAAGTACTAATTGGAGTTTATTCTGGGAATAATTCTTTTAGCGTCATTATTTTTGAGACCATATAGGGATTAAATGTCTTAAAGGAGGGTGACATTAACTTTATGATTGAAAGCCCTCTACTTTTATAGGTTCATTTCTTTTCCACTTAAAGAACCCATTTTGGGGTTTTCCCTCTAGCTAACTCTTTTTTTTAAGCCTAGTATGCCCATAAGGGTTTTTGCACTAGCGGGTTTGCTAAACTTTTGCTTAAGTGGTCCTTTTTGGATTTTCTAACCTAACGGCCTTTTTTTTAGATATGGCTGTAGGAAAAGTTAAAGCTACTTGTTGTGCCCCCTAAAAGGGTTTGGATCATATACACCTCAAATCATCATTCTAAGAGAGGACTTGAGAGAAAATTTAGTACAATGGAAATGTGGGTTGCATGGCTTAGCAAAATCACTAAGATTTTATGGACATGTCCTTGGTGGAAGAATTCTCACTTTTCTCTATCATATTGTTCAGGTTATGTTCCATTAATTGAATTAAAGCATGCAACCTTTTATATCCCTCATCAAATTCAGAGATAGTTTAGTTTAAAGCAATGGATCCCTCCTAAACCTTTAGGCTTTCAAGGTAGATACTTGACATAGCATTTTTTACATTCTTATCTAGACTTAAGGAAACATCATTATATGCTGAAGAACGTGCCTAATCATAAAGCTAGTGATATAAGTATAGATGATCATTACAAGAATTGGATTACTAGTACATCAAGAGACAATAAGACACTTTTATTGAAGGGAAGAAATTAAGATACATCCTCTATGTCTAGAAAAAAAAATCTTGTATCTAAACTTTTTTAGAGTTTAATTACTTGTAAGATTTTTCTCGCTAGATGGAAATTTGCACACCAGTTATCATGACTAAGCATGTTTAATAATAATTTCATTAAGACTAACCAGCTTAAGTTTGGTAAATATATAATTTCCCTAATATAATACTATTATTATCAATCAGCCTTTATAGGTTTTCATAATTGAATATTTTCTCTCTGTTCCCTTTACTTTTACATAGGGTGTTTGTTTCTAGGTTTTCACCTTATCAAAGTGTCCTAATTTGTGCCTGAGTAGCCCCTTTTAGGGTTTTTAAGTTAGCAAACTCACTTTTTTTTAACAAAAATATTTCTTTAATGCATCCATGTTTACAAGTTCTGAGAACTCATTGCCTTCTAAATCTAAGATTTTGATGCCCCAATGCCTAAGTACTTTTTTCACCATGCATAGGCCTTCCCAATTAGGCTTAAACTTCCTTCTAGGGTCTATTAGCAAAGGCCTAGTTTGTTTTAAGAAAAGATTGCCCTTCTATATGGGATTTGGCTCGACTTTCTTATTGTAGGCCTTAGCAAGCATCTTTTGATACAGTTGCATGTAATATAGAGCTTTCATCCACTTTTCATTAACTAACACCAACTGTTCATATCTAGCCTTCTCCCATTGAGCTTCTAGCACTCTTACTTTTAAGATTACCTTTAATGAAAGGACCTCTATTTTTATTGGTAGTACAGCTTCCATTTCATATACTAGTGAGTAAGGTGTGGCATTTGTTGAGGTATTGATAGTCATCTTATAACCCCAAAGTGTGAATGGCAATATTTCTGCCCAATCCCTATAAGTCACTGTTTGTAAAATCTTTTTGACATTTTTGTTGGCTACTTACACTACACCATTGGCTTAAGGCCTATAGAGGGATGATTTATAGTGCTCAATCCCATACTTCTATAGGAGCTATATAATTTCACCTTGGAAATATACTCCATCATCTGAAATTATCTATTATGGTAGCCCATAACTATAAATGATATTTCTTTCAATAAATTTAGTCATCTGCTTTACCCCCAATTTATTGAACGATTCAGCCTCTACCCATTTGAGAAGTAGTTAATTGCCACGACTATGTATCTATGACCTCTCACCTTAAATGGCCTTATCTCTCCTATTATGTGAATTCCCCATAGAGAATAGGGCAATGGATAAGATAAACCAGTCATTCTATTAGTGGTAGATGACTTAAATTGGCAAAGATTTGGCATTTGTGACATTTCTTTATGAAGCTGTAACAATCCGTCTCCATTGTTAGCCAGTAATATCCCATTCTCATTATCTTTGTCACTAAGTTTCTACCATTTATATGCGGACTACAAATTCCTTCGTATACCTCTACTAATATCTTCTAGGCTTTTACTTCATCCACACATTTTAGTTAAGCACCATCATAGTACCTATTGTACAACATCCCTTGAAAGGAAATGAACTGAGTGGATAGTTTTTGCAGTACTTTCTTATCATTTTCAGTTGCATGACCTAGATATTCCCTCGTGTTTAAGTATGTTTGAATATCATGATACCAAGGCCATTCACAATTCATCTCCACTTCTATTATACTAACTATGCCAGTGTATGTTAGATGTCTTAGCTTAGTGAAATACATTGGCTTGAGCATATCCTTCTTGGCAAGATCAACTACTAACATTAAAGTTGCCAGGCATTGGCTACCTAATTTTTTTTCTCTTGGAATATGGTGGAAGGTACATCTATCAAATACTTTTAACAAATCTATGACTATTCTGATATACCTATTGAGATTCTCATCTTTGACCTCCCAATTTCGCTTTGCTTATTGTATTGCTAATATGGAACCCCCGTATACATCAATTATTTTTGCCCCAAGTAGGAATAAGGTATCGATGCCATGGATGTATGCTTTATATTCAACAATATTGTTGGTGGCCAAAAAGTCTAACTTTCTTGCAAAAAAATGTGTTCTTTTTCTAAGTTGATAACTAATGCACTGACACCTGCACCTTTTTTGTTAACTGCTTTATTAAAATACATTTTTCACCCCTTCTAGGATATTAATCTAGGTATTCAACCGAAAATTTAAACTTCAGCTCCTTACTTTTAACCAATTGTTATGCTAGAAAGTCTGCCACTGCTTGCCCTTTGATGGTTTTCTTAGTCACATAAGAGATATCGAACTTTTCTAACAATAGAATCCACTTTCCCATTTTAACTATTAGTGATGGTGTTGTCTGTAGATATCGTAAGGGATCATGTCTAGTAACTACCTCCACTTTCTATGATTAAAAGTAGTAGCAGAGCTTTTTAAAGAGCCAAATCACTCATAAGCATATCTTTTCCACTTTTATATATCTCTACTCATATGGGAG
Organism: Hura crepitans; assembly: GCA_948208565.1. Lineage (NCBI taxonomy): Eukaryota > Viridiplantae > Streptophyta > Magnoliopsida > Malpighiales > Euphorbiaceae > Hura > Hura crepitans. The sequence goes on from CANXYI011206684.1 coordinate 13,476, forward strand.
TAGTTTCTTACTTAAGTAATAGACTACATATTCTACCCTAAACTCATCTACTTATGCAATAAGGGCCCCAATGGAATTCTCTTCTATTGCAAGGCTATCCCTAGCATAGGTGGCTTTAAACCTGATGGGTTAATCAGGTACTATTTTATGGCTTCAAATGCTTTCTAATAATCACCATTCCAGTCACACGGATAGTTCCTTTATAGTAATTTAAATATGGGTTTGTAAATAGATATGAGCTTGGTTATGAACCTACTGATATATTGTAACTTTCCTAAGAATCCTTGTACCTCTTTTTCCATTTAAGGAGCAGGCATTTCTAGAATTGCCTTTACCTAGTCAGGGTCTACTTTGATACCATTCTTACTAACCACGAATTCTAACAACTTTCTCGATGTTACCTCGAAAATGCATTTCTTGGGGTTAAGTCTCTTGTTAAACTTGTTTAACCTTTAGAACCAAAGCCTTAAAATGTCCTTCTCTATCTGCTCATTTAACCATCATATCATCCACATAGACTTTTACATTTTTATGCATCATGTCATGAAAGAGTTTAGTGGTCATTCTCTGATATGTTACTCCTGCATTTTTTAATCTGAAATGCATCACCTTATAACAATACATCCCCTATTCAATTATAAAAGATGTCTAGCATTTGTCTATGACCTTCATGAGAATTTGGTTGTACCCTGAGAACCTATTTACAAAGGAGTACATGGTTGCCATAGTTACTCTGTCAACTATTATATCGATATAAGGTAAAGGGAAGTCATCTTTGAGGCATGCTTTGTTCTAGTTTCGGTAGTCAACATATATCCTGACCCTTTCTTCTTTCTTTGGTATAGGGACAATGTTGGCTAACCAAGTATGAAAGACTATTTCTTTTATAAATTTGGCTTCTAATAGCTTAATGACTTATTTTTTGACTTTTTTAGCCCATTCTGTTCTCATTCCCCTCAACTTTTGGTGAATTGGGGTAATGTGATCATGAGTTGGACTTGCATGTTCAGCTAACTCTCGATCAATGTCGGGCATGTCTTCATAATTCTAGGCAAATATTTTTTTCATACTTTTTCTATAGTCTCTCAAAGTTCCCCTCCCCTTAGTAGTAGTATTATAGGCAATTAATATATTTTTAGGTTGTTCACTTATGCTAAGATTAAACGAGTTAGTTTTAATACAATTAATGTCAAAAAATGCTTATGTAATGATTATTAGAATACATGCTACTGTTAGGAAAATGTCACACAATTAAGCGACCTCATTATTCACTCTATAACTAAGAAAATTGTTCACCTCAAAAAGGTCGGACAAATACAATTCATAAAAAATTAAGCGATCATCTAGATTAAGTGCATCTTCAACTATGGTTGGATAGATTTCTTTGATTGCTGCAAAGGTGGGAAAGATCTTTTCCTCCCATTGTTGAATATGCTTCAGGTCTCCTGATTCCCAATCCATAATATATGCAAATATCTCAAACCCAGGCTTGTAACAACTGGCTATCACTGTTAGTTTTTAGGTCTCATCATACTTAGTCTTCCATTACTTCACAAAGTGGTCTCCTAAGCTATTCCCTTTTTATCATGGTTGTCCTTTAGACTTGGGTCATACCCTAGTCCTTTAGTGCCTTTTTGCCTCTTGATCTATAATAGTTCCATTATCCCTTAAAAGTTCTTACCTAGGCCAGCTCTTGGTAAGAAGTTCATTTTTTTCATGATTTTGGACATTAAGGGGTTCATGTAATCCTCATATATTCCAACAACATGGAACCTATTAAATGGTTGGTTTGAAATGGCAAAAGTAGACATTACATGGTTAACTTTTGCTTTCATTGTGATTATACTATCATTATATGGGAATTTAATCATTTGGTACAGAGTTAAAAGGACCCGCTAACTTATGGAACCAAAGTTAACTAAGTAATATTGAAAATGTGGTTAGGATGTCATTGACTGTGAATGCAACCTTATCAATAATGGGCCCTACAGTGAGCGAGCCTTCAGCTTGTCTTCACATATCATCATAGGTTTTAATAGTGATGTTGAAGGGTATTAAATCTTCCTTTTTGATACCCAAACCTGCTAGGATTTTAACCGAGCACACATATAATATTGAACCATCGTCTACCAAAGTACATCCTATTTTCTTCCCATTTATATTAGCCTTAATGAATAGTGATTGGTTGTGTTCTCTCCCTTCTAATGGTAGGTCTTCATTTGAGAAGGTAATGATTTTAGTTTTCCCAATTTTCATGACCTGGACTAACTCTTTAGGTGTAGTGGTGGCAAATATCAAAAATTTTCCCAAGGCTTCAACTACTTTATGTCAGTGTGACCGCGAGGACATTGATAGGTCCCATATGGTAATGTGGGCCTAGGTTTTCTTTTAGCTATTAGAATACTCCATCATTTTTAGCTTATTTGGTTTCAGTCTCTTTTTTGGGAGGATCCGACCATTTATCTCAACTTTTTCCACCGTTTCTCCCTTAACCCATACTTCCTCTCTTTTACCCTCTTTAGAATCCTTATCAAAATATACATCCTAAAAGTTTTTGCTCTCCCTAAGCACACTTTCCCAGAAGCTAGTCATGAGGATGGCTTCGCTTGCTCTCACCCCTATACTAAACTTATGGTTAAATATGTATATATCTTTTAGCACATATTCTTTAAGCAATCTAGATTTAAGAAGGCATGAAGTTTAATGTTTAGGAAGTGGAGTTGACTAGACCTATAGATCAGGTATCTACTTGGTGTTAATCAACTTCTATATAACTTTTCTAAGGACCTTAAAATTGCCTATAAGATGGCTTGTTCTCTAGTGGTAGGTGTAATACTAGTTATACCTATGATTAGGAGGCAGAGGGTGGTTCTGAGGTTAAGATTGGAGAGTTGTATCTTGCCTTCTTTAACTAACTTTCTCAAACACCGAGATAAGGACTTCTTTAGATTGGAGAAGCAT